>JBAMIB010382532.1:0-10761 GCA_037177415.1 Kaempferia rotunda | reverse complement strand
CCTGATTAGGGTTTGCTTGCTCCGCCGGCGATGGAGTCGGGGGAGGGAGCGGAGGAGAAGGAGCAGTCGGAGCCGCAGCCGCAGCCGCAGCCGCAGCCGACTGCAGAAGCATGGAAGAAGCCGGCGCCCGAGGGCGGGGAGAAGCCCTCCAAGCGGAAGATGAAGACGCCTTACCAATTGGAGATCCTCGAGAAGACCTACGCTGGTTTGTTGTTTTTTTAGTCTTTGTATTAGGGTTTTTGGATTTGTAATTGATCGGAGGTTTTTTTGTTTTTGCTTATTTTTCTTTTTTGATTAGTGGAGACGTACCCGACGGAGATGCAGCGGGCTGAGCTGTCGGTGAAGACTGGCCTCTCGGATCGGCAGCTCCAGATGTGGTTTTGCCATCGGAGGCTCAAGGATCGGAAGTTCCCTCCCACAAAGAGGCAGCGGAGGGAGGAGGAGCCGCTGCCATTGACTCCACCGCCACCAGTGCTTCCGCCTCAGAATGATAGGCTGTCGTCGGAATCAGGGGGCGTCGGGTTGAGCTCCAGCCCCTTCAGTGGAGGGCTCGGTAGCACTGGGGAGTCCAGGAGGCCATTTTCTAGGACAGCACCAGTTGTTTCGAGGATTGGCCCTGATATGTCTGCTATAGGAAGGCGCTACTATGACATGGGGCTTCCGCCACCACCCCCTACACAGCCGACCATGGCGGAAATGAGAATGCTTGCATCAGTTGAATCTCAGCTTGGGGAGCCACTGCGACAGGATGGACCAGTTCTTGGAGTAGAGTTTGATCCATTGCCACCTGGTGCATTTGGGGCGCCAATAGGTATAAATAAAGACACAACAAATATCACATAAAATCTTCATTTTTTACATGGTTGACTTAGATTGCTTAGTTTTATATAGTTCATACCTACCAATTGAAGTTACCTCGATTGTCTAAGCATTGGTTAGTGTGCAAGACTTGAATTAGCGTTAATAAGGAGTTTCCTTTTTCTTACCTTTGAACAAAATATTGCCATGTAGGTGAATTGATTTAGTTTCAATTTTTTTATTTTTGATAAAAGTCTGGCCTGGATATATTTATTATGTTTTAGTATCCATTGTATATCTGCAGTGTTGGGGGAATATATTTGTTGTGTTTAATGCTATCAAGTTTAAGAATGAAAACCTGTGTGATAGAAACTAGCCAACGATGAGATGACTAGTATGTGGACTGGTGAATCAGTGAAAATCTAGATGGATAAGGCCAATGCTGGTGATAATTATACCTCCAAGCAACAGATGCTTCTTGTTTGGTCAGGGCATTTTAGATTATTTCCTTTTGTCAATGTGATGGTCTATAAAGCATAAAATTGATATTGGATCGTTCGTAACATAACAATTCTTGGAATTTGATGTCCTTTATGCTAATACAACTATGATATCAAGTTTCATCTGTTGTAAAATTTTTGGTAGGCCTTAAATGACATGAGGATTATTTGAAGTCTTGGGTAATAAAATTACTTATGTTGATTCTGCCCCAGAGTACGTTAGGTGAATATTAC
Source organism: Kaempferia rotunda (assembly GCA_037177415.1). Taxonomy (NCBI): domain Eukaryota; kingdom Viridiplantae; phylum Streptophyta; class Magnoliopsida; order Zingiberales; family Zingiberaceae; genus Kaempferia; species Kaempferia rotunda. The sequence continues at coordinate 9,229 of JBAMIB010382532.1, read as the reverse complement.
AAACTATCATATAGTTGTGGATCATTTTTCTGGCAGCATTTATTTTTTTCTGTTGATTGAGTACATCAAATTTCTCGGTCATATACACTCTTGGCTCTCTTGATTCTGTGGATTTTGGATCTTGTCTATGTCGTATTTCAACCCTATCTAGCAACTACTCTCCTATAAGATCACAATATTTCATGGTTTGGTTTGCGCTTTTGGCTCATCATTCTACAGTGTCTTTAAAATACAGATTTTGTAGTTTGATGCCAGTTTGCATTTGATTTTATTCTGTGTAATGGTTTTGGCAGTATTCACACTTGCCATCTGTTAGTGCTGTCTTTGGTTTTTGTTTTCCTCTTGATTGATTTACCTTTTCTCTTGACATAAGATTGGAAAGGTTGTAATCAACACTTCAAAACAAGCTGTCCCAACTGTTCATGATTGATTATATGTATCTTTCTTACCTTGGAGATCTAAGTAAGGCCACAATATTTGTGGAAGTTCATTGAGCAGCATTGTCCCAATTGTTCATGATTTGGTATATGTATCTTTCTTACCTTGGAGATCTACGTAAGGCCAGAATATTTGTGGAAGTTCATTGAGCAGTGTTTCTTTTCAATGTGGACACGGTGCATTACGAAGTAGCTTTTTCTTCAGCAGTTAAGAATAGTCAATGATTAGCTTATATGCAGGTTTTCAATTAGGATCTATTTGTTATGATTTGTTTTTTTTACTTGTAGATACTTTCTGTTAGGATCTGTTATGTGCACGTTTTCAATTAGGAAAACAATTAAGTCGGTGAGGCGAAACATATCTCACTACAGTAGTTAGAAGTTCTCTTTCCAGCATTACACATTCATCTTCACGACTTTGTGCTAATTGTGCTAGTGTTTTTGACTTGCATATACTATATGGGTATACTTATATGTCTTGTCGTTGCATATTCTATATTAAATATCATTCTTATTGTTTATCCAAATCTTTCAGCAGAAATGCCAGTGCAACAGAAGCAGCCCCTGCGCCCTTATGATGGCAACATGTTTGAAAGATATGATACCAAACCAATGAAGGTGTAGTATATTCGCTGTGCAATAGTGGAAGTTAACTATAATTTTTTTGCCTCTATTATGATCTTACTAGTTTTAGTAGAATGTCTGCGGTATACTGCATTATGAATTTGATTTTTTGCTTGTCTAAACTTGTGGTGAATGTCACTGTTTGCAGGCAACTGCTGACCATTTGTTAGCAAGCTCATCTAATGGAAAAAGAAAACTAGCAGCTAGTGCTTCTCATATGAGTCATCCACAGATGGGTCACCGAGCTCTTCATGAGTATCAGTTTCTCCCTGAGCAACTAAGTGTCCGGTCAGAGACGTATGATAGGGTCTCTCAATCTCACTATTATGATTCTTCATTAGATGCTTCAAGTGCCAGGGCGATATCTTTACCAAAAAAATTGCTTGGAAATGAACAAGGGGTGCCAAATTATACTTTTCAAGGTCAAATGTCCAGTGCAAATCTTTTGTCTCAGCCAGGAAGGCAGCAAAATTTTCCTTCCATTTCAATGGACTCTGATGGTCCTCCACACAGTGACATGTTTCCTATTTCTGCAAGTGACACTCAGTTTGGTATGCATCAAGTCGGACTAGAAAACCAATCTATATCCTCTGACAGGAGGAGTGCTCGAGATGATGACTTTTCTAGGATGGAGAGAAAACGCAAGGTAAGTACGATCTCTTTCATTCATGTTGAGTTTTATTAAAATAATATTTTTACTGCAATGCTTTGCTATATGTAGAGTGATGAAGCAAGGATTGCTAAGGAGGTTGAAGCACATGAGAAACGGATAAGGAAAGAGCTTGAAAAACAAGACATCTTGAGAAGAAAGGTATATATTCCTTTTTAAATGTTTGCCTTTTTTCACTCTTTGGTGCTGAAGAAATAATATCATTCCTTAGAGAGAAGAGCAAATGCGAAGGGAAATGGAGAGACATGATCGTGAAAGAAGAAAAGAGGAAGAGCGGATGTTGCGTGAAAAACTGCGAGAGGAAGAGAGGTTTGAACGTGAACAAAGACGTGAAAATGAACGCAGGGAGAAGTTTTTGCTAAAGGAATCCCGTAGAGTAGGTTCCATAAATTTTGTTTAGTCCTTGTCATTTCTAATACTTCCCTAATGTCTTTCTGAATGATTTCAGGCTGAGAAATTGAGGCAGAAAGAAGAATTAAGGCGTGAGAAGGATGCTGCAAGACAGAAAGCTGCTACAGAAAGGGCTACTGCCCGCAGAATTGCACGGGAGTATATGGAGCTTATTGAGGATGAGCGACTAGAGTTAATGGAGATTGCTGCAATTGATAAGGGATTTTCCTCAATCTTTGGTCTTGACAGTGATACTTTGCAACAATTGGATTCATTCAGAAGTAGGGTTTTATTGAGTTGTTCAATTTATTCTAAAATAATTTCTTGAAATGGTTCCATGCAGCTGGGTTGAGATTCTTATGACTTTTGTCAACCTTTGCTGCAGGTATGTTGCAGGCATTCCCACCAAGTTCTGTAAAACTAAGAAGGCCTTTTGGTGTTCAACCTTGGGTGGATTCTGATGAAAATATAGCAAACGTTCTTATGGTGCATTTACTAATCTCACTATCAATATTATCATAGGGGTTTTGCTTTCATAACTAGCTATTTATGATTATTCCATTACCACGCTAGTTTGTACTGCCTATTCCATGTACATTTTTTTTCTTATAAAAAAAAATATTTTAGCATTGTTTATGTTACTTATAGAATTTTACCCTCTGGAAGAAATTATCATTATGAACTATGTGTTCATACCATTTAATATTTGCTCATTGTGAACCATTTCATTTTGAGTATCACTGACATATCTGTTTTGTGTGCTTGGTTCTAATTTCAGGTTTGGAAGTTCTTAATTACTTTTGCTGACATACTAGGGCTTTGGCCGTTCACTCTTGATGAGTTTGTGCAGTCTCTCCATGATTATGTGAGTGCTTTTGAACCTTGTATGATGCCCCAACTATCTATGCTTCAGAATCCTTGAATTATTTCTAAAGGCACAATGATATAATATCCAAACTAAGGCCATTTATGATAACGACCTGATCAGGTACCAGCCTTATTTATCCTTTGCTTGTTTCTATGTTTACAGATCAACTGTTGAAAAACAAATTTTGTTCATTTAAGACATTTTTTTTGTTTAAAAAATATTTTCTTGTTAGCGGATGCTTTTGTACACCAAATTACTCTTAGTTAGGTAGATGTATCTGAATCATTTACCATTGGAGGTCTCATTATTTTCAACCTTATAAGAAGCTTGCTCATCCTTTCCATGATAAATAAGATGCCTTTAAGGACTCAAATTATTTGAGCTTGTGACTATCTGCATCTTGAGATCTATGTTACCGAAGACACTGAATTTGCACAACTTTCTTGCTATTGTTGGATACTGTGGCTATATGGTATTGCAACCTTAATGCCCACATTATGTTAAAGATCACTAGAAGCAGCATCATATTCATACAATGCTAATTCTTGTATGAAAGATCACTAGTCTTCCGGGATGGAGAGTTGGCTAGTGCATGGTGGTGCTGCCGCTATGTGGTCGGGGGCAAATCCCGGCTAGTAGCCGGGTGCCTTCCCTTCCTCATGCACTATTCAATTGTCTAAGGTAGTAGCCACCCGTGATTTACCTTTTCTGTAATGGCTTGGGACGCGCTGGCGGAGGCGCCGAGGGCAAGCGAATTGAGTTTTTTTTTTTTTTTTGTATGAAAGATCACTAGAAGCAGCTTTGACTCCACTTTTGTGTTAAGTTTCTTATATAAAATTCCTACAGGGTTCAAGACTCTTGGGAGAAATACATGTTTCCCTTCTTAAATCCATAATCAAGGACATTGAGGATGTTGCAAGGACACCTGCTATTACAGTTGGTGCCAGCCAGAGTAGTTCTGCTAACCCAGGAGGTGGTCATCCACAGATTGTTGAGGGGGTATGTTGTTTAACTTTCCACTTCCATGGATGCCTCTATATCGCTATGATCTCTTTTGGCTTAGCTTGCATTTTTTGCTTTCATTCACTAGGCTTATGCATGGGGCTTCAACATTCGAAGCTGGCAACGGCACCTCAATTGCTTGACATGGCCTGAGATTTTGCGGCAATTTGCTTTATCAGCAGGATTTGGGCCACAACTGAAGAAAAAGAATGTTGAACACACATATATACGGGATGAGAATGAGGTATTTAAGCTGCGTGAACTTTGAAAAATCAGCATGTTCACAATTGTTAGTTTCTCTACATAAGTTTGTTGAAGATGCTGATCCCACATAGTGAGATAAGGTTTGGTTGTTGTTGTTGATGTAAGTTTGTTGAAGATATCTTTATAGTTGTTGCTATTTCTATCTCAAGCCACTAGTTATTCTTTCAGCAGCAAAAGTCATCTTTTTTTTTTCTCTCTAAATATGGATTTGCTAATAACATGCATATGATGTTACAGTTATTACTAGTGGTGCTGATTTTTTAAGGCTTCAAGGAGCATGCTTTAAATTGTTATGTTAATTTTTCTTGGGACAATTTTAGTAAACTGTTTGCTTGCCATCATCATATGATGTTCAAGCCTGTCTTTTTGTTATTAAATTTGTATCCTTTTTTTCTTCTGGTTTTTTCTCTCTGTTTATGTAGCTACTACTGAAATCAAGCAATTTGTATTCAGGGGATTGATGGTGAGGATGCTATTTCCACTTTGCGAAATGGTTCAGCTGTTGAAAATGCTGTTGCTTTAATGCATGAAAGGGGATACACACATCGACGAAGATCTCGACATCGGTTGACTCCTGGAACAGTAAAATTTGCTGCTTTCCATGTTTTATCTCTTGAAGGAAGCAGAGGCTTAACAATACTTGAAGTTGCTGACAAGATTCAGGTACATACCTTCAGTAAATGTTTCTATGTTCTTGATTTGTTTGACTGAGTTTTGATTCATTATCAGAAATCTGGATTGAGAGATCTTACTACGAGCAAGACACCTGAGGCATCAATTGCTGCAGCTTTATCACGTGACACAAAACTTTTTGAGCGAACTGCTCCTTCAACATATTGTGTACGGTCACCATATAGAAAAGATCCTGTTGATGCAGATGCAGTACTATCAGCTGCTCGTGAAAAGATACACGTATTTCAAAGTGCACTTTCTGATTCTGAGGAAGTGGAAAAGGATACAGAAGATGTAGATGATGCAGAAAGAGATGAAGATTCAGAAGGGGATGCTGGTGATGATCATGGGGCTGATGATACTGGCACTGATCCTAATTTGGATAAGAATGATCCATTTGAAAGTGAGCTAAAAGATCCTAGTGCATTGACATCAGTAGGTAAGATGAAAGGAGGAAGAGAAATTGGAATAACTCTACGAACTAGTTTTGGAAATGTTGAAAAAGTTTGTCCAAAACCCTCTTCAGAGAATGCAAATACTTCTGGGGTCACTGAGTTTATAGAGACCAATTCAAAGTTCCATGAAGCAGCTAATGTGGATATGGAGGAGACAGAGATGGATGAAAGCAACTTTGGTGAACCATGGGTAGAAGGCCTAGCAGAAGTAGGCAAGATGAAAGGAGGAAGAGAAATTGGAGCAACGCCACAAACTAGTTTTGGAAATGTTGAAAAAGTCTGTCGGAAACCCTCTTCAGAGAATGCAAATATTTCTGGGGCCACTGAGTTTATAGAGACCAATTCAAAGTTTCATGAAGCAGCTAATGTGAATATGGAGGAGACAGAGATTGATGAAAGCAACTTTGGTGAACCATGGGTTCAAGGTCTAGCAGAAGGTGATTATTCTGGGCTGAGTGTTGAAGAACGCCTAAATGCACTTGTTGCTTTGATAGGTGTTGCTATTGAAGGAAACTCAATACGAATAGTGTTGGAGGTATTAATAAAATTCCTGCCATTTTAAATTTAATTTCTGTTTTGTGATGATGTAATTGAATAGAGGTCTCACAGGAACGCTTGGAAGCTGCAACTGCACTTAAAAAACAAATGTGGGCAGAAGCACAACTGGATAAAAGGCGTTTTAAAGAAGAATATTCTAGCAGATTACAAGGTACTTTTGGTGGGTACAAGGCTGAGATAGCCCAAATGAATGGAACAAGAGAGGGAAGCCAAACTCCACAGGACAATGTGGACAAGGTCAATGATGGCAATTTAGAAGTAATCAACAATGAACAGTTTCTTGAACAGAATCAGGTCAATATGGGCTATAATTCTATGGGACAAGAGCTTACTAATACAGATGTGTTATCTATTCAGCAATGCGGATATGCTGCTGAGAAGTCTCGTTCTCAGTTAAAATCATTTATTGGTCATAAAGCAGAGCTACTATATGTGTACCGTTCATTACCCCTAGGTCAAGATCGCAGACGAAACCGTTACTGGCTATATTCGACATCTTCATCACCAAATGATCCTGGTTCTGGAAGAATTTTTTTGGAATCAAAAGAAGGTCATTGGACACTTATTGACTCGGAGGAGGTACTTAAGATATAGCATCTTGTGTATGCTTCATTGTGAAACTGTCTCTTAAATAACAAAACATTCAAATTGATGGACTTGTGTGCTATATGTTCTTACCAGTTCATCTATGGGTGAAATTGCCTATATGAAATTGCATTAGATCAAATACAATTCACATTCCTTTATGAATAATACCATCGCAGATAGTTTTGCTGTGAAATTTCAAAGCCACAGACTAACCGATTGCCTCACTATTAATTATATTGCCACTGTACTAGATTTAGCTTCCTGAAATGTAATGAAATTTATAATCCTGTTCTCTTTCTGTTCTGCCATAGTGATTTACTTACAGACATTTTTTTTGTTGAAGCTAGCATGTGGAATGAATTCTTATACGTTATTAAATTTCAACATAATCAATTTTGAAATGCTGTAAATATGATTCTTTGATCAATTCCTCTGATCTTGTCCAGCCCTATCCACTCTACCACATTATTATATTCTTCATTGTAAGATTTTGCCCCTCAGCCTTGTTGACTTGGTCTTTTTTTGAATGTCTGAGAATCTCTCTATTGTGGAGGCAAAGAATTTGTTGTTGGAAGTTCAACGTATTTCTCCTTTTGATCATTACTTCAGCTCAGTATTCCATCTCTATAGGACAATTTTGGATGAGCGTGTTCCATATTCCTTTTCTAGGGATTTCCTTGCGCTGATATAACCATTCTTTATCAAGACATTCATTCAGTTTAATGTGCTTTCAATGTAATTTGATGAACCTCTTGCTGTTTTTATCAATTTCCCTTCTCTGAATTTTGTAAAAACATACATAGCAACATAAAAGATTTAGGAGATGCTGGAATTCTACTCAGTCAAAAGAAAGAACGTTAATAAGAGCCAGCCAGATTCAGCAAACACATGAAAAACACTTGATTGCAAATTAAACTTCTGGATCATCTTTATGAGTCTGACAATTTATTCCTTTTTCTTCTTTGTGGATGTAGGCATTTGACACACTTTTAGCTGCTCTGGACACTCGGGGGATTAGGGAAGCACATTTGCACTCAATGCTGCAAAGAATAGAGACAACATACAAAGAGGCAATAAAGAGGAGAACAGATCTTATCATTTCAGCGACGTCATCTGGAGATCATGCTAAACCAAGGGCCTCCAGAATGGTGTCAGGCTCAGATTGCAGCATGGAAATTGACAATCCTAGTCATTGCAGGCTCATTCCTGATGCCTTGGAGAACTCAACATCTCTCAAAATTGAACTTGGTAGCAACGAAGTAGAGAAAAACTCTGCTCTTGTCAGATACCAAGGTTTTTTGAGATGGATGTGGAATGAATGCTATAATTCACAGATATTATGCACGATGAAATATGGGAAGAAAAGATGCCCTGAGTTGCTTCATACTTGTGATTGTTGCTTCCAGTCTTTCTTAGCTGAAGAAAGGCATTGCCCTTCTTGCCACAAGACATTTAAGACCTTCCAAAACTCTGATGCACTTTTTTCCGAACATGTGACTCTATGTGAACAGAAAAGAAAGTTAGATCCTGATTGGAAACTCCAACTCTCTAACTCTACTCTTCCAATGGGGATCAGATTGCTGAAGACACTACTATCCGTGATTGAGGTGGACACTGTTTTAGAGTCCTAAATCTATTTTGATATCTCATGGTTAGCAAAATTTACCAATTTATCAGTTTGATATTTGATGAGTAATTTTGTTAATTGTAGGCTGTGATTCCAGCAGAAGCACTTCAAACTCTTTGGACAGAGAGTTATAGGAAATCTTGGGCTGTGAAATTGCATTCTTCATCATCTGCTGGGGAGCTTTTCCAGGTTTTTACTTGTTTGATATTTTTCACCACTGAATTTTTCTATATTACCTACAGATGGTCAAACGAAATCCGTGCACCTTTTTAAAAAAATGTGGCAGAGCGTGCATATGTGATGGCCATTGAATGGTGTGCGGGTACTCTGCACACAGGATCGAATTAACTATTTTCCAGGTTCTCACCATTAATACTCTATCTCAACTAAAAATGAAAATGAGCAGTTCAGCAAACTATAGAGGAAACCTAGATCACTTGGAGACTCATTAATAGGATAGTGAGAAAGGGGTGAGAATTTGGCAACTCATTAATAGGATAGTGTTTTAGTTGAGACAGAGTATTAATGGTGAGAACAATACAACAACCAAAGAGTTTCATTTGAGAAAGGAAGGATGGGAAATGAATGAAATGATGGGTAACAAAACAAGAAAAAGTATTGTGATCAAGTAAACAGAAATTGTTTCGGAAGTTTAATCATAACTTTAAAAAAAAATTAATAAGAAAGTTTGTCAAGTTACCTGAGTTGGTGTTTGTTGTTGACTAACATTACAAACGTTGACATCAATACCTCCACGAACAGAATTTCCAATACCGCTACCAATGCCACCACTAGCAACCTAATTTTACATCAAATGGTGTAAATAATGTCACATAATATAACTTTCACTGACATGAATATAATAAAATCATAATAAAATCATAATAAAGTCATTAAATAAATGATATTTAATTACTAACCTGTTCATGTTCATTTTGTTGTCTTTGATTTTGTAAAAACATGTTCCTCATTTCTTGCATTTCTTGTTGAAGATTACACATCATATTTTCAAGATGTTTAACAGCTCCATTTTGTTGCCCAGACATTCCAACTTTTGATGGTGTAACCCCAAAT
>JBAMIB010382531.1:0-21250 GCA_037177415.1 Kaempferia rotunda | reverse complement strand
TCATCTTTCGATGATCTCTCGAATGAGATAGAATCGAAATAGTATGTGTTTGGATCGCTGATGAGAGCGAGATTCCTTAACATATGCAATAGCCTCATTATTATCACAAAAGAGGTCTATCAAGCTTGCTATGCTAGGAACACACCAAGCTCTATAATAACAAGTTCTGTTAAATGACATAAAACTATAATAAATACACAGATCACACAAGTAAGACCAAAAAAATAAACTTAATTTACAACAATAAAATAATATTTATTTAATTATAAATAATTATATAACAGGAGATAAAACTCATATAAAAAAATCTATATAACTCATCCCACTTATGGAATAATACTGGTTGTTGTATTCAAAATTATAATATTCTTGATTTAAATCAAACTGTCTATTTTTATTTTATTATACATTACTAACTCAAATTTAACTCATTTTGAACTATAATTTAATTTTAGTCGAACCGAACCAAACCAAACTCATACTCGAATTTCATTATGAAACAAGTTTGAGGCAAGATTATTTATATTTTCAAGCTCCAAATAGAATTCGAATATCTCACATATTTTCAACTTGAATATCAACATTTTCATAATATTTAGCACAATTCCATTCCGTTTGCATCCTAATTCAGACAACTCAATTATCTTACCAATCAGCATTAAGAACAAGAACACAAAGAATAGAAGCTACAAGCATTTCCCATTTCCTCACATCTTAATAGAATACAACCATACATGGCAATCAGCAGTATGAATCAGAACAAACTTGAAGGTTTTGTATTTAAAAGAAACACAATAAAAGTTCAACTTAGCCTCTACCTTATTTTTTATTTTTTCAAAATTTTTCCCATTCATAATTGTGATTCCGCCAGGGATTGAAAGCTAATCTTCCTCTTCTAGTGTCGATCTCAGGACTCGGGGATAAGCGACATTGTAAAACATTAAATCTTATGACAGCTTGGTTCTCTTGGAAGCATAGATATACATGATGCTAGTGGACGTCGCAAAAAGGGATTTTAACAAGCAAGGCCCTCGACTTTATGTTAGATACTTTACCATGTAAGGGCCTTCTAGTTCATACCCCAATTTCCGGTAATAATGACGTGTTCCGACACCGGAAATTACAGCTACCTTTGCTGACCGATGCTCCCTTCGGGCAATCCTCTCAGCTTCTTCCATCAGGAGTGTCCCATAGCCCTGTGACGCAGAAACAAAGGAGATAAAGAATCTATGAAGTACAATATAGTTGGCTGTCATGGGCATTTAGATCTATGAATAGCTGGGTCACATTGTGACCTACTATAAGCCGTTAGAGGATAAACAACCTACACCAGACGTCAACGTGAGCAATAAAAAGAAACAGACCTGGTGCTGCAGCTTGTTAGCATCACGCCCATGTACAGGAACAGCAGTTCCATAGACATGAAGTTCACGGACCATGGAGCACCTCCCGGTAAGTTCAGGGCATGTTGCATTACGTCCAATTTTACGCAAACGCAACAAGCCAACAAGAATGTCCTGATTCATGACCAAGAAAATGTTCAAAAAGCTCACTAGGCGATATCAAAAATCAGCTAACAATAGTATATTATCCTTATGAATTTTCCGAGCAAAACAAGCATCCAGAAAATGCAGAAAGCGCAAAAAATAGGATGCTCGTTTCGATATCTATAAGACACTGAAATGTAATTTGGTATTTGCATGGCCTAAACTTAATCCATATTTGGCCAAATATCTTAATTGAATACTAACTGAAGAGAACCATCCATGCATGTGTATATTTACAATACAAGATCAATCTTAGAACCAAGTTGAATTCAATTAAATCTCAATCTATATCCAATGACTTGTCTCAGAAAACAAACGGGAAAACTATACAAAAATGGAGGACAATATACTAACCAATTTTCATTGTTTCTAGAACCAAAAAAAGTGAAAACAAAATAAGTTATGTAGAGTAAATGATAAAGAGAAGAATAAAATAATTTTATTCAAGATTAATAACGATGGTAACATCATGTTATTAGTTAATCAAAATCAATCAACATCAACTATTATAAAAAATGATGATATCAAACTATAATATGATATGAGATTATCATTGAATAATATGCAATTGCCAATATATAACAATGTTGATATTATTAACAAAATTTTGTAATTAATAAATTGACATCAGTAATATGTTATACAGAAACAGTGGTAATATTATAATGATTAAGAAATCATATCATTGACCTATTAATAAAATACATGGTGATGTGACAACAATGAAGGCCTCATCATCACATAAAATGATAAAATAAAATAAAATAATAATTGGACAAATAAAATTACATTAAATTAACATATAAAAAGAGCATTAGTAAACACCTTCATCCATTATAAACTAAAAAGACATAACTAAATGGTTTTAAAATTCCAGAAAAGGGGAAAAAAAATTGAGAGTAATTTCATCCATAACACACAAAAAACGATAATTGTTAGCATGTAATTTTACATCATCTACCTGCCGTGTATCTTCGTATGAAAGAAAGGTTTCCCAACCCTCATTTGCTGCATAATCACGTCGCATAAGCTCAACTTCCTCAGGCTTAACTTTGTGGTGAATGTCCTGTAACAATTTCAAGAACAAAGAGGCCATTCTATGAATTTGACTCCTGCTTTTAGGAAAAATAGATTAACACACACACAAACCTGTATTCCAGCCTCACGTGTTCTAACATCTCGGCATTTCAATCCTAAATCTTCCATTCGTGCCAATGCAAGTTCACGGAGATTTCCTTTTTCGACTCCGGAGGTGACAAGTGGCATAGGAATATCTCTTTGAACTCTGTAAACACGTGTCCATGGTGGTACCATCGATAGAATCCTTGCAATAACGTCCACCAGGAGCTCTGGTGGATAATTCCTATACCTAAAGAAAATAAGTACAAATTATTTTCATTTCCCAGTCATCATTGTGTCATTTGTATCTGGCATGAGAATAATGTCATGCAACTTTTATCATAAATGCGCCTTTGAACACCACAAGGATATGAAAACAGGAAAATATTAAAGATAGTCTGGCTGACAACCAAACAGACATACAATATTATCTTTAGATGACAAGAAATCAACCAATGAATGAGGGGAAAAGAGTCACCAGAAACTCACAAGTTCTAGCCAAGTTTAGAGACAAAAAAAGTGCTAATTCTAAAAGTGTGGCCCATATTTTCATAGATTCTGAGAATGTCTTAATTTGCAGTTTGCACACAAGTTACGGAAAAGTGTAGTACCTGCCGGTTTTCCACAGCTCATAAAGTCCAGTTCCTCTAATTACAAGCGTTGGATAGATTTTAAGACCATCTGCCCTGAAAGCTGGGCTCTCAAAAAATTCTCTAAAACTTTCTAAATCTCTCTCAACTCCAACATTTGGAAGATCAGGCATCATGTGAGCAACAACCTACCAACGAGCAGACAAATGAATGAGATGAAAAGAACATATAGATCAGAATATATATGATGCAAAGGCATGAAGAATGGATTGGGAATGCTTTTCCAAAACCACTTTGGAACCTAAATAAGGTGTCTAATAAATTTATGTACTCCATTCACAAAACCACTTTTCTAATGAACTTGAACATATTTGATGGAAGGCATCAAGAATGGATTAGGAATGCTTGTCCAAAACCACTTTGGAAGTTAAATACGGTGTTTGATATGTTTATGTTGAAAGTAATGACTCCATTTACAAAGCCTGTCTTTTAATGCGAGTGGAAGGATGTTTTTCGAAAGTACTTTCCCAGAAGCATTTAAATATTTCTAAAGATTAATATAAGAATCAGATAAACAATAGGATGTTTCATATTTTAACATAATATTTAATATCTAAAAATTTAATGTTTAAATCAATTATTTTATTAAAAGAAAATGAAACAAATATAGAATAGCACTTATATGCTAGCAAATCATAGTAGAAGACAAATTCAGATTGTTACAATTTAGCACTTTGATGAAAAGAGAGAAAAAGTAGATATTAAAGATATAGTTTCAATTTATCACGCTTTAACTTAATAAGACTATTGCTTTGCTACATATGTTGTTGTGCCATCGATCAAAACAGATTAAAATAATCATAACACATGCAACTATGCCATGCTCCAAAATCCACATACTAGTCATCCATCTTTCAATCGTATCTGTAAACTTGCTAAAAGCAAACCAATTGACTTGTGATTAAGAATTTTACCTTAAAACCGGCATCCTTAGCCAAGCAAAAGCAGTCAGCTACAGCAGCAACCGTGTGACCTCTATTTGTGTCACGGGCTACATCTTCATATGTGCTTTGTACTCCTATCTCAAGACGCGTACAACCATATAACAACATTTGGCGTAGATGGGGTCCTAAACAATAATCAGGTCTCCTGATAATAAAAATAGATAATTAGCACATCTTCACTGATGTCTCATATGGAATTTTCAAAAACTTTCACAGATAAACCTAACTGCTTCACATCAGCAGGCACAACCTTAAGCTTATTTCAGAATTGTCAGACAAAGAACAAAAAGACAAAGAAAGAACAAAGTGAGAGAAATATGAAACACACGTTTCAATTGTCATTCCAATACATTTTGTTGTGCCGTGCTCTGAGTACTGTACAGCCTCTTCAACATTTGCAGATGTATGTCCTGATAAAGCATCATGAAGATTTCTTATGAAGAAATCACGATAGTCAGTGGGCAGTGACATGAAAGTCCCTCCCATTAAAATGAACTCCACCTGGATGGAATATAGGAATTGCAATCAGAAGCTAACAAGTAAAATTGATGAAGGTATAAATTTTGATAAACAACTATTAGGATATGCAGATATAAATTGAAGATCAGAATTGCCTCATAGTTTGAATAGATCACAAACCTTATCCACACTGTGACCTAGCCTTTTCAGTTGGTCTATTCTGCTTCTAGCTTGTACATAGGGATTGTATCTGGAAGCGTGTAATAGATAACATTAGAGTAAATAGGTGTAATAATACTACTATCAAAATTAAAAGTAAACAAGAGAAAGGAAATACGTTGAATGAACATCAAGATAAGCAATAGGAGATTTAAATGAACAAGTGTTTGAAAATTGCAGTGATATCACGAAAAATGATTTCTTACAATTCTAGTAGATAGAATAAGGACAGATGCTGAAAAATTATCTATAATACAGTAAATTGGCCCAAAGAAACCCCTCATATGACATGGCTCATACTCGGAGCAACCCGAAGTGGGGTTTCCTTCCTCTGTGATTACTTTGATTTTAGTAGAATGTTTTGTCAGAACCATACATCTACATAATTATAAAACATTTGTTGATTCAATCCCACTGTTCCAATAATAAGCCATCTTTAAGGGACTCATCTTTGACTTCAGGTATATCTAGTATAAACCATCATGTCTGATATGATAGAAGCGTACAGTGGAACTACCTTGAACATGATTACACTTTGGTATTCGCAAATGATGCCTTTGGTGACGCAAAACCATCTTGTGCAGAGAATGAATATATTTTCATTTCACCACAGTCAAACACTCAAAGCTAAGTACGCACATCTAACTATCTCCAAACATGGAAAATTACTTCAATGTTTTATCGAATATTAAGAATATAAGCCTGGGACCATAAGTTGGACAGTCAAATAGCTGTGTGAAAAACTTAAAGAATAGAGAAGTCGGAAGGAGAATACGATAAAGACCTGGCTCGGATGGCTCTCATGCTTGTTGGCTCATAACCGGTATATGATTGCGTGCTGTACTCAAAATCCGAATCAGGGCCACCAGGGCAGTACACACATATATTACCGGTGGTCGCAATATGAGGGCACCGGTGAGGCTTGGACATGACGGCGACCACCGCGATGCCAGACGCGGTGCGGACGGGCTTGGCACGAAGCTTCGGGAGGAGGGCGTCGCGGTCCGCCTCGGGGACTGCGGCGATCATCTCCACGAGCTTCGGCGCGCGGGAGAGGCCGTACTTCCGGCAAGTAGCGGACTTGAGCTCGTTGAGATTAACGTTCTCCCCTCGGCGGGAGCGCTCGGCCATGGCGGAGACGATCTCGGCGATGGCGCGGACACGCGCTTCCTCCTCGGAGATACCCAGCGGGATGGAGACTCCGCCTCGGCCGGGCGTCGGCTTCTTGCGCGTCTCCGGCGTGGCCATGGGCAAGGCGACGCTGCGCTGTGCTTGAACGGTTAGGGTTCGGTTCGACTGTTCGAGAGACGAGGAGGGGCGCCCATAGTGAAAGCCGAAAGGTAAGAGGGAGGGGTATTATGGTAATTAAAACTGTGAAGGGCATTTAAAAAAAAAGTGACAAACTATCGAGTTATTTCAAAAAATTTCTCTTATTTGGATCGGACCGGTAATTATAGGCCCATTAAAAAACGGCCTAAAGGAAGCTTGAATTATTAAGGCCCATTTAAGCGGAAACCTTCTGGAATCGTACGCGGATTCTGGTTCATTCCAGAGACGCCTACTTCGTCTACCGTTTTCCCTTCCACCGTTTTTCTATAAATAAAGCCAGCATGCGGCTCCCATTTCCACCATTGACAAGGTAGCAAAGCAATCGAAGAAGAAGATGTCGGCATTCTCGAGCATAAGCTCCCTGTCGCTTCCCCTCGTCTCCTTCCGCGGAAGGGCCAACGCCGGCCATCTCCTGCACCGCCGTGGGTGGGCCGTATCGATTCCTAATAGAAATCCGGCCGATCTCTCCGTCAAGTCTATGGCCGGCGAGGGCAGAGACAGTCTCGACCACCTCCAACGAGCCAGCAATATGAAGCAGCAGCAGGAGCCGCTGCAGCGCAGTGCCGTGAAGAGGGCCATTGCTCCGTCCTCGCCCATCGGTAAGACCCTCTCACACTGGAGCTCGCATCTTTAGATCTCGTGCTGCGGCGTTCATCTTGTTCTTGAATCGCCTTTTACATGCATTTCTGCCTATTCGTCATCCTATTCTTGGAACAAGTAGATCATTAGATCTGAGCACGCAACTTCATCAAGAATTCACTTTGATTGAAAAATGTAGAATTTAGATTAGACAGATGCCTGAAGCAATTAATGATTCAATGGTTTCTTCATGTTTTCTTCTTTCTAGTAATCAGTTAGATATCTGTTTGTGTTATTGTATTAGTCTAGAGCACACGTTAAATTGTTTACTGAACTATGTGAATTGCAGGACTTTGGGACAGATATCCTTCTGCAAGGACAGTGCAACAGATGATGGACACTATGGAGAGTATCTTGGAGGATCCCTTTGCTTACAGCGGGACATCGTTCCCTGCTTCGAGCATCGATGAATTCGGGAGCAATTACAGGAGGGGAAGGATCCCATGGGAGATCAAGGAAGAGCAAAATGTTTACAGAATGAGGTTCGACATGCCCGGGATGACCAAAGACGATGTGAAGGTCTGGGTTGAAGAAAACATGCTCGTGATAAGGGCGGAGAAGCAGCCCAAGGAAGCAAAAGAAGGCGAAGAGGAGGACTGGTTGGCGAAGAGCTACGGTCGGTACAACAGCAGGATTGCGTTGCCGGAGAACATCGACCTGGGGAAGATCAAGGCGGAGGTGAAGGACGGAGTGCTCTATGTGACCATTCCTAAAGCCTCACCTTCTAGCAAAAAGGTGGACATCAGTGTCCAGTGAGGCACGTTGATTTACACTTTGTAGCTTTGTTTTGCTCTTTTTTTATCAGAATGTTGGAAGATGAGAACAAGCTTGGAAATTCAAGGTAAACAAGGCAATCTAAATGTTAAATAACTTTTGGTCGAGAAATCTATGACATAATTACAGCTACTGGTACAAAGACAGCACAAAATATACGTCATGGGCGTATTGCTGATAAAAACAACCAACACGGAAAATAATCGATGTGAATATCACCTGACTCATTAATGAATCTAATCCATTCATGTTGGCCCTCAAACAAATTGTTGAATTTGTAGCTTTCGCTTCATCCGTGAAGATGAACACTAATCTAATGCTCCATGAGTGCAGCATCGGTTTCAGACAATGGTGCTGCCAAAACGTAAAATCAAAGAATGTTTGAATTTATGCTAAAATCTTGATAGAGAATATTTGAATGTAATGTGAAATAATAGTAAAATTTTAAGCGCAGATTGTGGTCATACAGAGCAAATCCTCATAGGCGTCCTGGAAGTAGGGCGATTCCAGTAGCAATAGAGGTGAGAAAACTTGATCCAAGGTGCCATCTAAGGATGTATCTGATAGGCTACAATTGTTCGTGCACTCTTTGTGCCAATTTAACTTGCCCTGCAAAGTTTGAGATTCTGGTGCAGAAGAAATGAATTGTTGTTTTATCTGATTAGTTGAACAATTATCCGTTGGTAGAGAAATAAAGAAGTGTTCCGAGCCATCATCATTACTTCCATCTTGGAACACGGATTTGCTCGACAAGCTTGATAGAGCAGCTTCACGTACAGAACGTCTAATGTTCTGGGCATATTTATCAGCACTCTCTACAAAATTAGAAATCTCTACATTAAACAGAATTCAGCTAAATTCAACTATAGGAGAAACAGGTGAAGCTGCTAACCTTGTGATTCCCCGTATGTATCACTTGGATGTTTAGTTGTAGCTGCTTTCTGAACTGGCACAGTTTCTTGGTGCACTGGAAGTGTTGCAGGACGGTGTTTGGTCGTGTGGGTACCCTTTGCTGATGAATTTGGAGTTAGGTTGAACAAATGCGGAAGTTTCAGAGTAGGACTATTTGAAAATTTTTCAAACTGGGTATAGGAGAGTTTTGAAGTGATGTCAGCAACGTCATCGGCGATGCTTTCCTGCCCATTAAATTTAAATTGATTACATGACAAATGAGAGAGGAACTAGATGATAAAAACAACAAATACTCAGTTCTTACTAGGGGTCTGCTGATACTCTCTCTTTGGATAGTGGTTGAATGTACACTAAATCCATCCACTGATGTAGAAACATTATTTACTTCTTCAGTGAGCTCAGAAACTGTCTGCTGCATCGTCGGAATTGCTTCTTTTAGCTGATCAATGAGTCCCTGAAGGATGACAAGCAATCATGAAAAGGGTCAGATTCCAAAACAAAAGGTAAAATCTTGTTACAAGTAAGAAAAAGGAAAAGGACATGTGTAAATGAGTATTAATTTGCAGTCCATCACTAGAACTAGATCCATAAACCACAGTATTCCTATTGCTTATGCATAATTTGATGACCACCAGCTCTAATGCTAATAAAATCCGTACATTTGGTCGTTTTGTGAAAAGAAGGGAACATTTTATGATAATGATGATTATCCAACGTCAAATTCTTCACCACCTGTGCCAAATACAATACACAACTTTCTTTCATAGTCATAAGCTTCTTTCTCTTCATTTCTTGCTATATTTTCCCTTGTGCCACAGCGTTGTAACCATTCTTTCAAATATACAACAATTATCATATTTACCATCTAACTAAACTCAATTGTGTATAGTTAACAGGGGAGAAAAAAACATTGAATTTTATGCTAGAACCACAACCAGTTGGCTGGACTAGCCAATGCTACAACATTCTGCTTGAAAGAAATAGGATAACAAAGCCAGTGGAATCATAACTTGTTTCATGATTTTGTTACTGCACACACTGTAGCCACATTCCTAACATTCATCAACTCCAACTGCATTATCATAAATGTTTTCCTCAGTTAAGAACTTGACGTGAATATCTCCTATAGACTCTTTGAAATCTCAGGTCCTGCGCCTTCCTGGTAATAAAATATTGAATCTCTTGTATTTTTCTTTCAAGGAAGAAATCGAGCCATGCATGAACTATAATCAGAAACCCAGTAATAAATGGAATGGAGAGAATCAAGAGATAGATAAGGTGATGTACTGATGTAAAATAAGCCCAGTTACATCAATCAATATATATTGGGCTATGAATTGCTATCCAAGTATATCATTCACTATACCTGTATGCTAACCAAATGCTGCCGATGTTCTGCAAGAGTAGCAGCTAGTGACTCTGCATGTCCGCCGCTACAGCCATCGGAAGCATTATGGAGTATATCGGGACCCTCCCCATCATTAGCTTTCACCTGTAAAATAGAGTTTCCAATTTGAATAAAATTAAACTTGGGAAGGTCTAACTTAAAAGTTTAGAACATTCTCCATGAAAGTTAATGTTTCAGATATGAAAAAAAAAAACCGAGCAACACTATGGTTCAGATTGTGATATGGATGATCTCGTGATCCTACAACACAAATCAGCTAGGCAATCCAGAACCTAAATAGTATCTAAATTAGGTTAGGATCTTACAACCCATGATCCCCACTATTCCAAGAGCAAATCCCTCAATTCTAAGGACCTTAGTTTGATTGAATAAATTTGCAACAACAATTAAGGGGCGTTTGATTCTTTCCTAGGAATCAGAATGCGAATGGGAATGATTGTATTGTAGAATGAGAATGGGTATGAGCATGGATATCATGCTTAAAAATAAAGTGTGGTTAATTTAATATTTTCTATCAGAATGAACCAAAATATCCTTTTTTTTACCCTTAGAGGAAAATAAGAGAAAAAGTGAGATGAGAGAGAAAATTGAATGGGAGAGAAAATTATGGGAGAGAAAGTGTGAAGAGAGAGAAAATATGATGAAAGAGATAGCGTGATAAAAGAGAATGAGGTGTGATGAGAGAGGATCAAGAGAGAGAAAGTGTGATGGAAGTGAATGTGAAGAGAGAAAATGTGATGAGAGAGAACAAGGAGAGTGAAAGTGTGATGAGAGAGAATGAGGAGAGTAAAATATGATGAAAGTGCAATGAAAAAGAATGAGGAGAGAGAAAATATGGAGAAAATGAGGATAGTGAAAGTGTGATGAGAGAGAATAAGAGAAACAATGTGATGAGAGAAAAATTGGACAAATAAGTTAGGGGTATTTTCGTCCAAAATAATTTAGAAGATATCCAAGTTTTTAGATATGGTGAAACCCAAGGGGAGGTGGGTTTCATCAATAGCCAAAAACTTGGATTTCATTCTTAAATCCTGATTTCCATTCCTATCAACCAAACACAAAAAAGGGAATGATACCAATTCCCCATTCCCATACCCATGTACCAAACGCCAGAGTTGAAAACAAGAGGAGTAGAGGGAGACCAAACAAATCTTAAGCAAACATTATTATAAGTGATTCAAAAAAATTATATGTTATTAGTAATGTGCCACACAAATAATTCAATAATGAAAAGATAAGATTCATATAGCTAAACTCAAATAATTGGGTCAAACATGGCTTTGTAATGTTAATTGACTTAAAATAGACCATTTTTGAAGACCAAACAATCTAAGAATTTTTCTTCTTTTTGTTATATAAGAACACATTTTAGCTTTCGAGCGGAAAATTTTTTTTGTGATATCATACATCTTATAGAAATTATCAGACTACATAAAGATACAACATATCAATATTTATATATGTTCATATATTTACTATATGATTATTTTAATTATATTTTATGGATATGGTTGCATACAATACATCCTTCCCCGATATCGGTATTAGTGAAATTGCCAACATTTTGAATGTCCATCATCACAGTATCATAAAGTATAAAAGGACAACCTGTTATTATAGAAACTATATGTCTACATAAAGATATAACATATCAATATTTATGTACGTTCGTATATTTACTATATGATTATTTTAATTATACTTTATGGTTAAGGTTTTGTACAATAAATCCTTCCCCGGTACCCCACACTAGCCCGACTGTCTTACTATACTTTATGATAATGTAATGATGAGCATTCAAAATGTTGACGATCTTACTAGATATATTGAAAGTTAAGGCACTTCAAAAATTATGAATACCAAATATAATTTTCAAAATATGTTTTTGTTAAATTATAATTTTATGTCCTTGAATTTTGATCCTATGATCTTATCTTACGAACTCCTCAACATTCATAGTTAGGATCAAAATCCTCAAAACTTTGAATAACACTAGATATCATTTGAGAGTTGCAATTCCTTTCAGATGAAATGGGCACAGAGAAGCTTTCATTAATTTGCTTTCTTTGATAAATGAGCAATAAATTATACTTTTCACCCATGGCACCAAATAGAAGCTTCTTTCTCTTCATTTATTTGTTAACAGCTTATATTGTTATCTTAAATTCATGAATGTTTCAGTTATAGGTGAAGAGCACTTATAGATACCGCAAAACGTGGATATAAACCTCAATCCCAAAGAGTAGCCAAAGTGCCTCAGCAGCTAGTTAATGTGACCTGTTGAGCTCACAGGTTAGGACTGGGTCAAGAACTATTAATTAATTCCAGCATGTGTGGAAGTATTTAACATATATTTCATGAAAAATATCATAAAACCTAACCTAACATATATCTAAGTGTATGGATAGTTTCCACTTGGATTCAAGAAGGATAAAAAAGAAAAAGAAAAAAGATCCAATGAAGGAAAGAATGCAAAATATATACTTGGGCAGGAAGGAAGGTGAACCCAGTTGAGAAGGCAACAAGAGAAAAAGGAAATCCACTTCCTCTTCATTTGCCTCTCACACTAATTTTGACCACAAGCTAAACAATATACGTAGTTGGCAAATATTGTGTTTGAACTTGAACATGATTGTGATGATTTTATTTTCTAAGTGTTAATTCTCACGAAGAGTAATATCTGATTATTAGAATATGTCATACTTAATTACCAGATAGCGAAATTAGTTAAGATGTTACAGATGTTTAGATAAGAAATATGAAGGATACCTTGCAAGCTAAATCAAGGCAATGGCGACTATTGGATAAAATTCATTCTCGCAACCTTGCCCCTGTGTAGTGTAACAAAATGGATACACTTACCAAATTCAGTGACTGCTTGTGTATACGTTGTAAAGCATGAGTCCAACGCCTTAGAACTTCAGCTACATCAACTGTAGGATGAACTCTTCCATTTCTATCATCCATCCTAGGAAGAGCATCACTCTGCTCTTGTATTTGATACAAGTCCTTTTTTCCTCGAGTATCTAACGCAGAAGATGCCTCGCAATCATTAACTGATAATACATCAGAATGTGGGAGATTTGAACTTAGATCCATGGCTGCAAGTAAAGATGATCCAGAGATGCGGTACCTGGATATTAGAAAATTTCAAATTTCAAGATGTAGTAGTTCAACAAAACAAAAGAAAAAAAAAACACATTGGAAGTTTTTCTATATGTTTCACCTATGCTATCGATGAGCTATGAGATCCTCAATTGGACCAGAAGCTAGGGCTTCATGTTGGCCTGCAAATTAGGAATATTTTTACATCCTGTAGAGAAAAACCAACTATTTGTACAACAGTGATGAAATATTATCCTTGAAGATCCTCGAGAGCACTGAACTTAGATTGAGAAAGACATGACAAGAAAATGAAGTAGAATGTCGAGAAGACACCACAAAATCAAGATCATGTGTTTATGCAGTTAAATTGGTGCAATAATGATGCATACCTATTAGTTACGACAATAGATTAGGTTCAATATAGCAACTAGGGGTGTAAACCAGCCAAATTACTCTTGAGCTATTCGGGTCTCGATTCCAAACAAAATTTGTTCGAGTTTGTTCGATTAAGTTAACAAGCCGAGCTCCAACCTAATTTTGATGTCGAAAACATTATCAAACCGAGCTCGAGCTTCACCGTATTTGGTTCATGAGCTCGAAAACATGCTCGTTTATATATATATATATAACGAGCCGAGTTCGAACTAAGCTCATTTAACTTTTAAACGAGTCATTTTCGAACCGAGCTCGAGTCGTTCGCGAACTATTTAATTTCATTATAAGCCGAGCTCGAGTTTAAGAATTAAAGCTTGAATCGAACTCAAGCCGAGCTTAGGTAAAACAAACTGAGCTCAAGCATCTTATTGTTCGGCTCAATTCAATTACACCCCTAATAGCAACTAAATCTAACCAAACATTCATCAAATCCGAAAGCATATTATTGCACTATTTGTGTTACAACTTACAATTTGGATCTCTTGCAAAAAAAGAAACAGATACACCCAAACAAACGAATTTAATATACTGACAAGATAAGTAGAATAGGATAGATAATAAGAACTACATAATATAAACAGCACTCCCCTCTATAATAGCATCTGCACCAATCTAGAATATAGATATACTTGAAAGCAAATAGTAATTTCTCCACGTGGTAGCTCAATTTTGCTTAGTCTATTAGCATAACTCACAGATATAGATGATAGATTATAGAAGAGGAACTCCATAATTTGGCACTTAAACATTTCTCTGAGATTCATCAGCAAATGCAATAACTTGCTTTACTATGATTTCCTTCAGTGACACACTTTATATGTGTGCTCATTGCCCCGAGATATCATTATGATTTCTCTAAACTCACATGACAAGATTGAATTCTACCTGGTTGGGAATAATAATGCAACACAAAATAACCATCATCTATACTAGGTTTATAAATCCAAAATATTTGCAAATACAACAATAATAACAACAACAATCAAGTCTTATCCCTACTAGGTGTGGTCAGCTATATAGATCATTCTATACTCTCTATTCCCTAGTATACTCTCTATTCCCTCGTCTATCATCATCTATATTTAAATAAATTTTATCTTATTTTATTATTGCTAACCAAGTCTTTTTTATCTTCCTCATTTGATGTGCAGATTTGCATAGTTTCACATCACCTAATTGGAGCATTTATTGGTGTGTAAGTACATGTTTGTACCATCTTAAATGTGCCTCTCGGAATTTTCCCTCAATAGATACAACTCTGACTTTCTCTCTAATGCTCACATTTTGTATTATGTTCATCCTTGTATATCTACGCATCCTCCTTAAAATCCTCATTTCTGCAACTTTCATCTTCCATCTATGTGCTCGAGCCATAGCTCAACATTCAGTGGCAAGTTTAACCGTCATTTTATAGAACTTTCCTTTAAGTTATAGAGGTACTTTACAATCACATAAAACACCTGACGCTCTCCTCCATTTTAACTATCCTATTTTATTTTAAGTAAAACATTTGTGTCAATCCCTCTATCATTTTGCAAAAATAATCTCAAATACTTATAGCTCTTTCCAAATAACTCGTCATGTCCTATCTTAATAATTGTTTCATTACGTTTAATATTGCTAAACTTAATTCTATATATTCTGTTTTTACTTTACTAAGCCTAAAATCTTTCACTTCTAGTGTTTAACGTCAAGATTCTAGTTTAACATTTACTCATTCACGTGTCTCATCTACCAAAACAATATCATCGACAAACAACATGCATCACGATATTACGTCTTGAATATGTTCAGTGAATTCGTTCATTATTAATATAAAAAGATAGAGACTTAGAGTTGATCCCCTTTAGTTAATATGCCCGAAGTTTTCACTCTGGTCGTTACATCCACATACATATCCTTAATTAGTTCAATATACGCTACATTAATACATTTTTTTCTAGAATTCTCCATATAATTTCTCTTAAAACTCTATCATAAACTTTTTCTAAGTCAATGAATACATGTGTAGATCTTGTTTTTGCTCCCGATACTTTTCAATTAGTTACTCGAGAAGATGTATAGCTTTTACTCCCGTTACATCCACACTTTTGACCAAGTGTTCTCTTTCTTTAAAGAACGTATTAACTAGTATAAAGTCATATGATATCGCAAAATCCAATATAGTTTGCCTACTTCATTTCATATTATGAACTTATAACCTCATGCACTCTCTCATATTGCTCAATTTTTCACTCCGACATGCACATTTAGATTGTCTTCTATTAAAATCATTTCATTTGACAAAATATTTTGTAATACTTCATCTAAGTCATCTCATAACCTTGATTTGGTATATTCATCTAATCCTACTTGAGGTGTATATATGCTAATTACGTTCATAATTTCTTTCATCACTACTATCCTGAGAGTTATAACTCTATCCCTTTTCTAACTATTCCTACAACCAGCGGACTATTTGCAAATATACTTTTTAATTAAACTTGCTATATTTTGCGGTAGTATTGATTCAATTGGAACTATTTTAAAGGCTTATATAAGAAGCTTGGATCTGTTGTTTATAAAAAAATAAAAATTCCCTTATTTTATTTCCTCTCTACACTTGTCGAACAATTGCCCACTAGGAAAGCAATCCTGGGTTGTGTCACAAAGCACATCCATAATCCTTCTTTGCTCCTGTCTAATAGAACAATCATATATACTAAGGGACAAGCCATACAAGATATCTTCTGCTGCTATAAAAGATTTATGGCAATGAAATTCAGATAATAAATAATTTCAATGGCATAGTCAATCATTACTAGATTTGTGGCAATTAGAACTTGTAGTGTCATCCAATAATAACAAAGTTCCATAGTTTCAAAAATGCAAATACAAAATAACAAAAAAATTGATCTTCTATAAATCATAAGATTTAACAATTAAATGACTACATTCTAGATAATCTATCAAGGACAGTTCTACAAGATCGATTTAAACAGAGTAAACCAACGCAAACTAAGACATTAAATGTAGGAAGTGAAAGCAAATAAAAAACACTAAATGGTCAATAATAACTAAAATATTACTCTGCCGAGCTAACAATGATTCCCAAAGTCGGGTAGCCTTGGAGACCAAATGAGGGGTCTGACTAGAGCTGGAGATTCTATCATCCCACAATTCCCCTTCCAACTTAGCTTTATTTCTCATATCTTGAAGCTTTTCTAACTCTTGTTGCAAGTAGGCCTATTTATAGAAATTGACACAATGAAAAAAATAATGGTAATATTACTAGTAAAATAAAATTAAACAAAAATTGAGCAATAAATAGCTTATCTCATAAAAATGAACAATTCGAGAATCAAATAGAAAGTATTGTATACCTCCTCGGCACATAGACTACGAAATTCAGCAGTCATCTCATGAGCTAAGTCAGACCATGCAGCTTGCCTATGAACAGAAATATTGGCATTTTCAAGGAATTTCCTCCTTTCAAGAGCTATCCTAGCCTGCTTATCCAAATAGAACATTAACAGTATAAACTAATCGAAGATAAGTATTTTCAACACAAATATGTAGAAGTTGAACATCTTTCTTCTAAGATGCCATAGCCCTTCCTGATCATCATCACAAAAACATCAAGTTTCAGAGGTAGTGTTTTCAAGACCAAACTCAACTAGTCAATTAGACGGGTAATCTTCACCCACCGAATTGTCGATAGAAGACCATGGCCCACTATCTCCAAACAGTCTTTGGTCAAATCCTCATGACCAAACCTAGATAGGTGGGTCCAATATCCTCCACAATTCCCTGCCCATTAAGCCACCTATATTAAGGTCTTATTTGCTAACTAGCCGAAACACTGAGCAAGTCAAGGTCAATAGGACTCTAGTGGAGTCTTTTTCTCTGTACAAAGTCGACTCCATTGATGACTCCATTTACAACTCCACCTTCCCCCATTGACAAGCAACATAAATCCTCTTGCATGTGAGCACCATCGGACGGGTTTGTTGAAACCTATGCTTATCCTCGTCCCCATCAACTGACTATCCGTCATGTCATTGTCTCATGGATTCACCATTTTGAAAAGGGAACAAGAGTAGTTGAAATTCGCAATTGGAAAGATCACAGATATGACCCACTTAACATGATTAGCATGATATTTAAGTGAACTAAGCCTTAGAAGTGACTTAGGATTTCTTTAAATGGTCAACCCTTTGTTGAACAATTGAAAAAAAAAAAGAGATCTGGAGTATCTAGTAGAAAAACTGCTGCAAATAGAAATTATATAAGAGAAGAATATGTGGCCAAGGTTTACTGATTACAAATTTTGTCCAGTTGATTGAGATCCAATCGCATGCAATTTCAGAAGTAGAATCACTCATATCAACCTAGTATAATCACAATCACTTACGAAAAGGACTTTTTCTTAATTTTGTTGACAAGTCTATCTTAACATTTAATTGATTTCTCAGAGAAAACAATTGTTGACTAGTCTATCTTTAGTCTTTAATTAATTTCTCAGATAAAACAACAAATCCACCATACCTTACGTCAAAATTTTGAAATACCTTAGCCCATAAAAATTCTTATGTTCACTGTTCTTTATCAAATAACTTTGATTTTAGTAAACATACTTGTCAATAATCCCTTATTGGTAAATGATGAGGAAAACTAACACCACCATTTGAGAGATATAGGCGTTAAGTGTGAGGAAATCAAATGCTCCAATATGGAGAATGAGCATAAATCCGCAAGTACTAAATTGGACTAGGAAGAAGGTCTTGAAGAATTAGTTAATGAACTACTTGCTGAATTGATAAAAGAAAGGAACCCTGCACAAACAGATCATATCTACCATCAAGAATATCACCAGACTTGGAATTACACTATTCTGTCAGTGTCATTAGAGAAGATCTAAATCATTTTTTAAATCATAATACTAGCATGAGTCGAAATTGCATAACAACTATAATTGAATTAGATTACCCACCAGAGAAAAGTAAGAATAAAGAAGTTAAGAGGCAACATTTATGCATTGGTGCAATCTCCCTAGCATATGATAGCCACAAAAGATACTAGAACTTTTACTTCATTTCGATGTTTATCCATTAATTATTTTATATTTCCCCTTTTTATTGTCGTATATTCCATGATATTTAAAACTCTTATTTCTCATGGTAACTTCATGATGATGTTGATCTTGTCTGTTCATCGTAATTTTCTCATTATAATAACGAAGAATCAATATTCAAAATGGCAAAGTATGGAGAATTATGTATACGAAGGCAAAATTGATTATGGGAAAAGAATGAAACAGCATATATGGATAAAGTATATAAGATTTGAAAGCTTACAAGACTACTGAAAATATTAGAATGTAAGCCAATTAAAGGAGAGTTTCAAGAAAAACAAAATGAAGAATTAAATATGGCAACCATTAAACGAATTTGTTTCAGTAGCAGTATACAATTATACATTGCTATTTTGAGTTCCAACTTCCAGATGCCTTTTCTAGAAAATAAAGGACAATTATCGCAGACTCTCTATCTGTGACACACTTATGCTTGTTGCTGCAGTTGTTTTCCTCTAGCTTTAAGCACTACTGAGTGTGACAATGAATTCATAATGACAACATCTGAAACAATGCCTCAAGTTAAAAAGAAAGGCAGGTAACAATGAAATAGGCAGCGGTAAATAACTACCAAATAAGAGTAAGGGTGGATGCTGTTCCAGTTCTGGAAAACAAAGTAAACTTGCTAAACCAGAAATTCAGCAGAAGGAAAAGTCAGATTGCTCAACCTTTGTCACAGGAAGTAGTGCAGCGGCATTCAGATATGAAGCATCAGTCAGTGAAGGTGGTAAAGGGTCAGAAACCACATCAGCCGTAAATGTTCTCTTGTGAACCTCTCGTAGAGCATGCACAGATAGTTGCCATAAAAGCTCAACAAATCTGCACTAGATTTGAAAAGATTGCAAAGGTTATATAATCTGCACTAACTTGGAAAATGAAACATCCAAATTCCAAGCATTAGGCCCTATGGCATATAATATGTTTGAGTTTGTTCTATTTCCCCTCATTTCAAAGCAAAGAAAAGATGACAACCCTCTAACTTGTTGGCAGTAAAAAACTAATCACTTCAATTTCTTCAAAGGTGTAACTCGCATAATGATGCAGCTTTCAACAGAAACAAAAAAACAAAGTAAAGAATATTCTTCTCTATCTATGAAAACCAAAGCATTGAATGATGACGGAACAATGCTTTTGGAATGCACTTTATTGTTACCTACAGGAAGAAAATAGACTTGCTGCTTGAGCATTACATTGTGTCAGTAATATATCCATGGGCTGGGATACTGATCAGACATTAGTCTGCCACTATTATTTAGTTGTTTTTATTACTAGAAATATCATTTGAGTTTAATGAGCTTGTTTCTGAAGCCTAGCACCATATTAAGTCTGTTTTTTTTTAGTAATATGCAAGAGAATATGCTCTTGGTAAACAAATATTGATATATTTTGGTCATTCCACTGTGGAATTATGGCCTGATCCCAATCAAACCTATTAATTTCCTTAACTGACACTAAGCCCCATGAAGCAGTTCAACTTGCATGAATTTACATCCTAATTGTAGATTTCAAAGAAATATATTATTGCATCATAGATGGAGATTGACTATATACCCTTTACATGTTAAATCCAGTGTAAAAGTGGTTCCGCGGAATAAATTCATTCCAGTAGAACTTCAGATACAACGAGGTAAGTTACCATGGACCAATTGAAGCCCCATTCTTTCTTGTAGCCAAAACTTTGCATAAGCAGAGAAACACTGACCTCGGACCGCAACATGTTGCAAGAGACGAGACCCTAGAACTACTCCGAGGCAGAGCTCCTTGCGACTCTAACTCGCTTATTATCCCTTGCACTATCTTCAACACAAAAGCAAAATCATGGGAAGAATCGGTAGGATGAGCAACCCTAAAGGATCTGCAAACAAAAACTAAGAAATACCAACCTTTCGAAATTCACGGGACTGAGTGGAATCGAAGATCGGCCAGGCCTTATCGAAATCCTGACGCATAAGGAAGTCCAAGATCAGCAAAAAGGGAAGCAAATTGGTCAGCGATGAAGAACCAGCAGGAGATAAAACAGTCCGATTGCCTTGGCGGACTGAACGGGGCCGCGAAGTGCGGAGAGCAGAAAGTATAGGAGCTGTTCCCCCAGCCTAGGGTTGGAGTGACGGAAGCGGCCGACCCGGGAGCCGACGCCGCCGCCGCCGATAACCGCGGGGTCGAGGCCTAGGAGAAGGCAGTTGGTGTACATAGCACTCTCGAGCTCTGCCTCCCTCTCCTTCTCTCGATCCGTCGCCATATCACCGCGCTCAAGATCGATCGCTCGGGAAGATCTCGATGAGTTCTTCTGAATCTCCTCTGGTGGCAGCAGATCATCCAAATCGGTCGGCCAATTCTACAGTTCACCCTCCAATTTTTTAAAATCCTACACCATAATTGTCAAATCAAAGCCGCCCAAAATTAGAAGACACATCACACATTCCTACATGAGTAGAAACTAACTACTCAATATATAGTGTCTTAGTAATTGACGCCATATATTTAGTGTAAATTTAAAATTTATGTAGATAGTGCAATGTTGTAAAAAGTGTTAGGCGCAAATAGGACGTCTGACTGATGCCTAGCGCCTAGACGCTCTAGTATTTTTAAATATATAT
>JBAMIB010382313.1:0-10761 GCA_037177415.1 Kaempferia rotunda | reverse complement strand
TTACAACTTGCATTAGATTCAAATTGAATTGAATTGAGTTTAGGAATTACCTCTTTTACCTTTTTGAGTGTTGGACAACTACTCTTGTAATGTCCCATCTTACCACACTCAAAGCATTTGATGTAGCTCTTTCCGCTCTTCTCAGTAGATGAGATTGAAGGTTAAGCTTCGGGATCTCCCTTATCTCATATTTCTCTTCTTTTTCTGTCACTTAAAGATGTGGACGGTTCCACCTCTTCCTCCTCTGAAGATGTAGACGCTTCCACTTCTTCCTCCTCATCGGATGTTGAGCTCGTGTTAACACCAAATTTGTCCTTCTCCTTCTCTTGGACCAATGAGCCCTTCTCCTTGGGCTCCTCCACTCCTTGAGCTTGTGTAGGGGTCTCATGAAGCGCAACCACCTTGCTCCATAAGTCATGAGCACATTTGTACTCACCTAAACGTGACACAATATTAGGAGGTAATAAATTAACTAAAATTCTCATTACCTCTTTATCCGCCTTCGATTGCTTCCTTTGCTCCTTGGTCCAATACTGAGGTCGGATACACTTCCCCTTCTTGTCCGTCAGAACTTCGAAGGGATCTTCCAATGCCATCCAATGGTCCCAATCCATTTGGAACTATGTCTCCAAGCATGACCTCTAATACTCAAAGTCATCGCATTCGTACGGAGGTAGAATCTGGGTATCCCATCCTAGTGAACCTTCTGACTTCATCTTCCTCTCCTCTTGTAGCACTTGCTTCCTTTGCGGTTAGTCCAATGAAAAACTCTCATAGCTCCAATACCACTTGTTGGAACCTTAACGTCGACTAGAGGGGGTAAATAGCCGCTTACCCACTTCATTTTAGTGCACAGTAGAAAATAAAATCCAAACTAACAAGAAGAAAGCTAAACCTAATGACAATGAACAAGAAGAAAACCAAGCAAAGCAGTAACACGATGGGTTTAACGTGGTTCGGAGATAAAGCTCCTACTCCACGTCTGTCCGTTAGGTGGATGATCCCTATCCATCGATGGATGACTCCCCAGAAAGCCTTCGGCTGGCTAGCTCAAGTAGCTCCTTGTGGGTGGAGAAACCTTGCCACAAACTTGATCACGAGCACTAGGATTACGGAAGCCTGGAGACTCTAATCAGGGGTTAACCACCTCTAATTTCGTCACCCAATATAGTCACCCCAAGCTCCATTATATAATGCTTGGGAAAAACACATAGGTTGATTTTCATGTTACGAGTCGACTGATGATATCACTAGTCGACTGGTCTTGTGGTAATTCGATCATTAAACTCCAACGGCTCGATACCAGTCTATTGATGACATCACCAATCGATTGATGACATCACTAGTCAACTGGTCCATAAGGGTTAAGCGAACAGAGAGTTTCTGTTCTCTCCAGTCTCCGTACCAGTTGACTGGTACATACACCAGTCGACTGGTAACCCTAAACATAGGGTTTTACCCCTGAGTATATTCTCTCAGTACTCATCCTCACCTGACCAACCTAGATTTAGCCTTCTTGTCTCCTCCATTAGCCTTGCGTTCCTCGGATGTTCCACATCCTTCACGCCTTGACTTCAAGAGCTTTATTTGACCTTGTCCTTTGTTGTGGGGTCTTCCATTGCCAAAAGGTTCCTCACCCTCTGGGGCTTCAACCTTTGTCAAGTCACACTTGGACTTACATTGCCAAGACTACATACTTGGACTTACACCGTCAAGACTCTACTTGGACTTTCTCCCTTTACCAAGATCACACTTGGACTTTCCTATATTTGCATCCTGCACACTCACAATGCATATCAAATACAATAATAAACCTAACTTAAACTTTTGCCCAAACATTAAAACCTAGGGCACCTAGATTGCTCCAACTCTAAGTAGGTCAATTGAGTATAGAAATTAAAATTTTTATCGTAGAATTCAAACCTAAATGAGATGCAAAATGAAAAATTAGTTGCGTCAAATGATATTCCAACATAGGGATGGAAGTGCCTTGGAAAATAAGATATTGAATAACTCACAAAGTTATTCAATCTAATATTGAAAACTAAAAAAATGTCTGATCGATGGAGGGTAAATGCTTTAGTTCTTTTATATAAGCATAAAGGAGACGTACAAAATTGTGCAAACTATAAGGGTATTAAATTAATAAATCATAACATGAAACTTTGGGAAAGAGTAATAGAAAAAAGACTAAGGAAGAATACCACGGTGATTGAAAATCAATTTGGATTTATGTCTTGAAGGTCGACAATAGAAGCTATACATCTTCTCAAGTAACTATTGAGCAGAAGCAAGACTTACACATGGTATTCGTCGACATAGAAAAAGTTTATGATAGAGTCCTAATGAAAATTATATAGAGAGCTCTAAAAAAGAGAGGTGTTAGCGTTACATATATTGAGCTAATTAAGTTATGTATGAAGATGTAATGACAAGAGTGAAGATTTCAGGCGGATTAATTGAAGCGTTTTCCATAAAGATAGAGTTACATAAAGGATTAGCTCTAAGTCTCTATGTTTTTATGCTAATCATGGATGAATTCACTAGACACATCCAAGATATACCGCAATGTATATTGTTTGTAGATGATATTGTTTTGGTAGATGAGACATGTGAAGGAGTAAATGATAAACTCAAATAATTATAAGTGAAAGGTTTTATGCTTAGTAGAGTAAAGACAGAATATATAGAATTTAAGTTTAACAATATTAAATAGGATGAGTTGTTAATAACCAAGAGTTTTAAGTATTTAGAATCATTTTTGCAAAAGAATGGAGGGATCGAGAGAGATGTCTTGCATATAATATAAGCGGAATGATTGAAATGAAGGAGAGGGTCAAGTATTGTTTGTGATAGTAAAATACCTCTAAGATTTAAAGGAAAATTTTATAAAATGATGGTTAAACTTAATATATTATGTGAAACTGAATGTTGGGCTATGGTGCGAGCACATAAGTAGAAAATGCGAGTAATAGAGATCATGATGTTAAGGTGGATGTGCGGACATACAAGGATGGACAGGAAAGGAAATGAAAATATTAGAGAGAAAATCGGAGTTGCACTTATTAAGGGAAAACTTTGGAAAACACGTTTAAGATGGTACGGACATGTATTTAGATGACCAAGAAATTCTCCAGTAAGGCAATGTGAAATTATGACAAATGTCCATATTAATTAGGGAAGATCAAAAAAGACTTCATGAGCAAGAATAAAATAAAATAAAATTTATTTAAATATAAATGATGATAAATATATAGTAGGGGATAGAGCCCAATGGTCTAGAAGGATTTATATAGCCAATCCCACCTAGTGGGATAAAGCTAGATTGTTGTTGTAGTAGTATTTGTATCGTGGACATACAACTCTTGGTTACATATCTAATTCTAGTTTCTATGCCTGTATCCATTCACAATGGGGAGAATCCTAGATGCCCTGAAAGTAATGTAGCATATTGCTTCACCTAGACATAGAAGATTCTCACTTGCTCCTTTCTTCCATGCTGGCTTTGAGTGCTGCATAGAAGACAGTGCATTTTTTTTAATAAGCTTTGATATTGAGAAATTTTGGATGTTCACATGCTATACACGAATATCCAAATCCAAATAATCTATTTCCTTCTTGTTGAACATACAGTTAAGTCTAGATAGCTGTGTTACTTTTTCTATGCTAGATTCGACAATCCTGGCCCAGTGTCTCCTTCCCACAAAAGCAAGACCCTTATTATTGTGATTACAGTAATTGGTGGGGTTGTTGGACTTATAGCTGTGGTGTTTATCCTGTGGCGCACATGGAAATGCCATCAGGGTATGTAACTCTGAGATACTCTGGTATAATTTAATTTTATGTTCCTTGTGCATGATACGTGTAGATTTTTCATAGGCTATCACTTATCTAAGTTTTTGTAATAAAGGTCGAGTGTCTACTCCTGGAAGAAAACTAACTGGAGAAAATAGCGAAAGCAATGAATTTCATTGTTCACCTCATCTGCAGCTGCCTCATCCTCCACCTACTCCACTGGCTGACTACCCACATGACAGAATGAAATTTACATATGAAAGATTGATTAATATAACTAAGAACTTTTCTCAGAAGATTGGCCAAGGAGGATTTGGGTTTGTGTACCATGGCTGTTTGGAAACAGGGAAGGAAGTTGCAGTCAAGGTGCATTCTCAATCATCACTACAAGGTGCCAAACAATTTATGGCTGAGGTAACCAATTTATCCATTTTAAGTGTTTCAATTCTAAAGAATAGGTGTAATTAATGTGGCTGATCAGTAGCATATTGTATACAATGTACTTTATAGAGAGTACTTGAACATGTTTGATAAGAAAATGATATGCAGTAAACATATAATCTGTTGCTGACATATATCTTATACATGTCAGAAAAAGAAAGTTGTCCAAGTATTTGATGAACAAGAATGAATAATTTCCGGCATTACCATATTTACAACCTGACAGAAATTCTGGCTTGAAAATCAGGATTATAAACACATTTTTCTAATATGACCCTAAAGAGGAAGCTACCTAAATATACTAAAATATCATCAATCTGCATTTAGAATATTCACTCTCAAACTAAAACTAAAATTATACTTTTATATCATCTAACAGTTTCTCTTCCAGAATGTTCTTTAATCGTTTTCCTATTTAGCATTTTTCATTGTGTTGAGCATATTTGGACACCTCTTTGTATTTTGTGCTGCAGACCCAAAATTTGACAAGAGTTCATCACAAAAATCTGGTCGAATTGATTGGATACTGCATTGATGACATAGTCCTGGGTCTTGTTTATGAATACGTGACTCAAGGAAATCTTCATGAACATTTGAAAGGTCAGGCAATCATAAACTTCTTGCAAGTTTATCAAGTTCTAGCTTTACAAATTGTCCATTGTTCTCAAAAGTTTTTGTTTCTTTTGTCTAAGATGTATGCTTTGTTATACAATTTGGAAAGAGATATTTACTGTAATGGCTATTAACTGTAAGCTTAGCTTGGTTGTTACATTGTTTTCTCATTGGAACATCCAACTTTTTTTAGCAAGTGCGGTAGTATCATGCATGGGTTTCTATACAATGAGATCAGTATTAAAAAGTTTTAATAAAAAAATATGCAGTTTGATGGTAAGGGAAATTTTACAATTCAATATAATGTTCCAATCTTAATGAAAATTCAGTGGTTTTTGATGGTGCAGTTTGCAGGGTTGATTGATTGTTGTTGCACCAAACTGAATCCTCCAAAACGAAATATTATTATGAAAAAGATGATTAACAAGGTTGGGATTGAGGTCTCTTCTAAAGGATCCATTCAAATGTAGAATAAACCTCCTATTCTCTAAACAAAATAATCTCCAATTTGAAAACTACCTTGATTAATTTATTCTACCAAATAAATGGATCTATCAATATGAACTATTGCAAATTCTAAATTTTAAATAAGTAAATTCCTATTGTAATGCATCCTTCCTACAAATAAGAATTTGACTTTGAGTTGTCATTGTCATGTTCCAAGGGTATACTTGTCCGCCAAATCGGATGGTGCCCTCAGTGACAATATAGGAAATAACCGATATCAAACCAATTCACGCCAACATAAAACACCAATGTAATATATTATCACCAAGACACAAATAACAATGCATATATGTATGCATGAACATATGAATATACTACTACACAAGATAAAAGTTATATTCAAACATTCGATACAACATGAAAACCATAAATACAATTCTTTAAAAATAACTCATACAACTCAAAGAGAAATCCAAACTCGAGGGGTACTTTGAGTGACACGACACATCATTTATTTGCTAACCTAGAAACAAAAGGAAAAGCAAGGGTTAGTGAGTATAAAATACATAGTGCGTAGAAGATAGAGAGTGCATGATACTAAATATAAGGAGGGCAAAGGAAGTAGTCTGATAAAATACTTACTATAAAAGTAAAAGTACCAATATAATTGTTTGCTAACCAAAAGCATAATCAATACATAACACCCACTAACCTGCTCAACTAGGTATAACTAGTAAATCCGAAGCATGTACGGTACATCTAAACCTACACGAACAAATACATGACCGACATATAGCAGACATATAACAAACACTAACTGCAAGAGAAACGCTCTACCATGGATGGTCCCGTGGGTAAGTAAATAGTCACTGTCTATGGACGAAATCGCTACCACGCATAATCTCGTGGGCAGACAGGGTATATATGTAACTATCTAGCTACGAACTGCACCTCGTTACCACGGATGTCTCATGGACAGTCGTATGTATCATGATAGCTGACGACTCTCTCGACCACGAATGGGTAATGGTTAACAGGATATATCAACGGTCGCTGATGACTCTCTCAACCGCTAATGGATGACAATGGTCGACAGGATATACACCAGGTAAAGATAAGCCGAAAACAACCATCGCATCCAATCACAAAGTATGTTATCACTAACTTTTTGTATGAGCATAAATATCCACAATCTAGGTAATGCAGTAATAACCATATTTAAGAGTAAAACTCTACACGTTGCACTACGGTCTAACCTCATTAGTTATAGGAATGAACCTAAATAACAAATAAAGGTCTAGTAGGATACTCGATATCCTACACTACGGTATAATCTCACCAAAGTATAGGCATGACTCAATAACAACCAAGGGCTAGTAGGATACTCGATATCCTACACTACGATATCGCTACATAAAGGCACAAGTATAAATAGCATAAATAGAATCGATAACAACAAAACTGCATGGATGTCAAATAGATCAAACTAAGTACAAGCAACTAAGTATCAACTCATGAATCAAATAGAGTGGAGTCAAGCTAAATAGTAACTACTGTCTAATCAATATATAATAATCAATAATCATGCACTAAGATCAAAGAAACTATAGAGGTCAAAGCAGGAACTACCCACCTCTAATGTAGAGTGTCCAAACCGTGTTCAAGTCCAAAGTCTACCTCGAGCTCAAGTCCTCATCTTTTTAACCATCTCAACTAATTGCAACCTAAAGATAGCCCTTTCTTACCATCTTATGTTCTCTTTCTTGGTTTATCATCTCAACAAAATTAGGGTGCTTATAACCCTAAAAATTAGGATAGTCAAGGATTGTTCATCCTATACTTTTTCAAATGCTTCATTGGGAATTTTAGTACTATGGTAGCGCCCATCATCAAACCAAACTCAAGCTTGTAAAAAAGAAATCAAACCAAGCTTAAATAATCATTTCAACTGCTTGGTTCATTTTAGGCTCGACTTAGTTTGCTTCAATTTTCAATAACATAAAGTTTTGCTCTACTTGGCTCGTTTACAATCCTAATGATTACAAGTGTAGAAAAATGCATATCATATATATATGTTTATCGAGTTTTGTTAGCTTGTTTGCTTGAGAGATGGTACCTAATAATTTGGAATAGCATTACACGAAAAACATACTATGATTATGTTTTAGAAATTTCTTGCAGATTTCTATATGTAGAAAATTATTGCTTCCCTAGTAAATTTCACAATATTTGGAAAAATGTTATATTACTATAATTCTATCTTTATAAACTGTTAAATGACTAGCCAATTATATATCTTATTATGAAGGATATTTTAGATGGAATTAAAGACTATTTGGTGAACTATTTCCTAGGTTTTTTTATGTTTATTTACACCTTAGAATATAGTCGGAAAAGTATTTAAATTCAAGAAAATATTTATATTGCAGTTCTATTTGATAAACTTATTCCCTTTTTACAGTTAATAAAAATTTATGTAATTCAGGATTTTTTTTCTGTTTTCATAGTTCAATCCACGCTGTTTCTGTTTTTATAAAATCTATTTTATGTGTTACCATTAAAGTAACTTGATTTCACAAGTTTAACATAACCAATAACAATAAACAAATAAATGTATGTAATAATGCACTGAATACCATACTTTCAGGGTTATGTTAAACATCAAGACTGATCAACTTGGTTTTGTCCATTTCTCAATGTTCCATTTGAATTATTCATTAGGCAGTTTCTAATTTCTACTCATATTTATGATTGAAGGTAAGTATGGTAGATCCTTGAGCTGGAGAGAACGACTTAAAATTGCTATTGGAGCTGCTGAAGGTTTGTTGGAAAATATTATCCATGTCTCACTAAGCCTGATTATTCTGTCAACCAGCTCACACTTTGTTCAACATGATCCAGGATTAGAGTATCTGCACAAGTCATGTCTCCCATCAATAATTCACAGAGATATAAAATCCTCTAACATTCTCTTGGGATCAAATTTAGAAGCAAAGATAGCAGATTTTGGGCTGTCCAAGTCTTACAGCAGCGATGACCAGACTCATGTGTCTACCGATATGGCAGTAGGAACCCCAGGATATTTAGATCCTCAGTATGTTTCTATGCTTGCTTATTCAATTTGGTTCAGTTGACGCTATTTGCCATTTGTATAATCCATTAAAGAATAAACCAATTTTCAAAGAGGACAAATAACATATTTCCTAAATTATATCTATTAGTTTTGGCAAATAACGTATTTCCTAATTTATATCTATTAGTATTGGTGATCAATACAAGACTGTTTATTTCATTTCTTGATTTTTGTTTACTGTTCTACGATGTTAGCTATTTTGGAAAAGCAAATAGACATCCTTTCTCTGGTTTTTTTTCATGTAATTCCTAGAAAACGAATAGTTAACTGTTGAATTTGACTGTAAGGTTATTTTCAGTTATCTGCTTTGCCTTCCCCAGATGTTTTGAACCATGCTGCATATTTCTATTCTCCGGCCTCTGAACATAAAGGTTCCTGTTTGTCTGATATTTATAATTGCACTAATTGACCTGTATGATTTCTAGAAAAACATGCTGCTTTAGGATCCCAGGATAAGTATATGATTGACTCGAAGCAACCGCAATCATGTTGTTTTTCAAGGACCATTTTTTTTTTTTCAGTGCAACACTTGTTGGCTTGGTTAAAGCTCTTATTTCTCTTAGTCAACTTCTACTTCTTAACTCTAGCTGTTGTACAAAATCCAAATAGCTTGTTCTCTATTTTCATGCATTAACGATTTCAGAATTTTTTTTGTTTGGTTAATGATGACAATTTTTTGGAAGAGCTAATCTTTTTGCCATGCTGTTCTTTGTTAGGTACCATAGCACCTTGCAGCTAACCAACAAAAGCGATGTGTTCAGTTTTGGGGTGGTTTTATTCGAGCTTTTAACTGGTCAACTTCCTCTTTTGCCCAGCTCAGAAAAGCCTCATATAATGCAACGAGTGACCTCAAAGCTTGCCAATGCACCTATAGAGCACATTATGGATCCAAGATTGGGAGATCAATTCGATGTCAATTCTGCTTGGAAAATAGAAATGCTGGCAGAGAGATGCACGAAATCATCAGGCAGCCAGAGGCCATCTATGACTGAAGTAGTGACTGAGCTGAAGGATAGCTTGGTGCTGGAAGATCAACGCCTGATGAGACTAATGCGGTATAGTGAAGATTATGGGACAAGCCAGATCAGTTCATTTGAAGTTGAGGTAAACCAAACAGGGCCATCTGGTCCATTTGCAAGATAATTCTTGCCTACTTTCTCTTTTAGATTCTGTGCTATTGGAATGACGATGATAGAACTGCTGCTTTTGGTTTGCCTCATCGAGAACACTTTTCTAACAAAATTGGAGGCAATCAAAAAAGGAAATTGATCTGCTAAAACTTTAATTTCTTCGATTGTTTTGTTGTAACCTTCTTTCTTAATTCATTACCAAATTGTGTTGCATAAACCAGTCTTGATTAATACGAAGGGATGGATAG
Organism: Kaempferia rotunda; assembly: GCA_037177415.1. NCBI lineage: Eukaryota > Viridiplantae > Streptophyta > Magnoliopsida > Zingiberales > Zingiberaceae > Kaempferia > Kaempferia rotunda. Next base: position 955 of record JBAMIB010382313.1, on the reverse strand, counting down.
TTTGTCTTCATTACCAAAATTATTGGCAGCATGCTTACATGAAAATTAATTAACCGATAAAAAAATGACTTTAAATTAATTAATTGAGTTAAATTACATCTCAATTAAAAGAGTCCAATCATATTATTTTGCAAGACTAGTCTTGCAATTTATCAATCTCATTTTCTTAACTAATTTCACATTTCTTATCGATCCTACAAGAATTAATATTTACATATTTGTATTAGTATATTTGTATCCATGGACCTCAGGCATGTGTAAGCCATCTATCTCACTATTCTACTAATTGGTTATCAAAATTAATTAACAATATAAAATACTATATATATATATATATACATACATACAGATTTTTACCCTGCACACCCTTATGTGGGAGACCGTGGGCGACGTCCCAGCTGGCATGTTGACAGGGAGAGAGATGCAGGTGAGTTTCCTATTCTCTTCAAAATGCGCGAGTGTATTTTTGCTCTCTCCTCATAGCTCACGCCCTACTTTCAAAATCAGATCCCTAAACTCTCTTCCTCTCTCATCTCGCTCCTCTCTTCCAACCCCGATGACCCCCTAAACCCAGGCGTTCTTCTTCGCCGACCAGCTCTCGCGGCTTGGAGTTAGGTTTGTCGTCCATCAAAACTGCTCAACTCTCTCTAGCAAACCTTTATGGCGCATTCCACGCGAGTTGTAGTGTAATTTCAAAAAGTGTTGGATGGTGTTGGTGTTCATTTAGAAACAGGTCCACATCGATGTAGTTCTTTCAAGAACAGCTGCACGTCGCTGGTGGTGTTATTTCAAGAACAGTAGCGACGTGTAGCTGTTCTTGAAAGAACAACAACGACATGCCGCTGTTGTTGAAAGAACAGCTGCACGTCGCAACTGTTCCTTAAAGAACAGTTGCACATTCGTGTTGGACTTATAAGAACAACATCGACGTGGCGTTGTTATATTTTTTATAAAT
>JBAMIB010382202.1:0-10762 GCA_037177415.1 Kaempferia rotunda | reverse complement strand
CTCACAGCTATAAACGCCTTCTATACATGGAAGGCAACACCTCCGTGAGATGGTCGCCCAGGCTAACCGTCCTTTTATATATATATAACACGCGACTTGTTTTTCGCTCTTGTGCGTGCACAGATGACGTGGAATCTGCATCATCATAACTTTTATAGCCTCGTCACCAATTGCTTTCTTTTCCCTAAAACCTAATTTTTTCTCCTCTGCGATACTGTTCCCGCGACAAATCCTTGCCTCGCCTCCTCCTCGCCGATACTACTCCTCCTCGCCTAAGGTTTCCTCTCCTCGCCGATACTAGTATACTACTCCTCCTCGCCTAAGGTTTCCTCTCGAAGCCCGTTGTCGTCGTCCGTCGAGATCCTTCAACACCGTCCCCGCCGCCGCTACACCGTCCCTGCCGCTGTATCCGAAAGGTCTTCTCGATGCTGTTCCTGATCGCGAGGGTTTTCTTGTTGGTTTTATGTTTTGATCTGTGCTTTGAAGCGGGGTGTGGATCAGGAATTAGGGTTCTTGCAAAAGGGTTTAGGTGTTGGCTAGTATCAGATTGGGGTTATGCGACTTTAGGGATGAGTATTTATGCACCATTAATATGGGGCTTCTTCTTGTTGCTTTCGGACTTGAATTTTGGAGGAAGATTACGGCACTCCGAGGGAGATTACGGCAGCAACGGAGCGGCAAGGACGGCAATTTCTCCCTAAACCTAACTTTTTCTCTCCCGCGGCAAATCCCTCCTCCTCTACTCGCGACGAAATCCGCCGTCCTTGCCGCTCCGTTGCTGCCGTAATCTCCCTCGGAGTGCCGCCGCAAGCCTCGCCCTTTACCTTCTCCACCGTCGCTTCCTCTCGCGAACTGCTCTCCCTGTTCGCGCGCCAGGGCGAGCACACCCAGCGCTGTCGCCGTGACTCTTAAGCATGAACGGCCGGTTCCTTGGCACCTTCAACCCCGGCGACGACAATGGAGCGGCAAGGAGCTTTGGATTTGCCCTACGGCCCTCATGAAAGTCTGCCGGCGTCACGGCTTATCTCAGTTGGCCTTTCCGCAAGGTCTTCTCTCCCTCTCTCTTTTAACAACTCTGTCTACGATAGACATGGAATTTGCACAGAGTTTGATTGAGGAAGAAGATCAGGATGACCAATTTGATGGCGATGGTGTTCAGGTGAGGATCCTGGAAAGGGAGTGATTGCTTCGTGGTGATGCAGGCAATGGGCGATTTCTTAATGGCTACAGGTTCTCGCTTTCTTAATGTCTACAGGTTCTAGAAGCGAGTGATTGCTGGCATAGACACATCTCGTGACCCATCTTTGCCAAGAGGAGAGGATGAGGAAGTCAATTCTGTTTTTATTTCTTCTAGCTATTTGCTATTTGCCTCCCTAATTTTGACTGTGCATATCATTTTTTTTTTCCTTTTTGAGTGTTCTTTTCTTCCCGACTGGAAAAGAAATTCCAAGCAAATTAGAGCTCAGGTCGAGATAGTGTAGATGCTTCAATTTCCAAATTGCATTAGGAAGGGGACCAGAGATGCAATTGTGGGAAAGATCAAGAAGTGTGAGGCTAATTAAGTTGACAATTTCTGTAGGCAATGTCGACCCAGCTTGAATTCCAGAGTTAAAAAGATCAAGATAAGAGAGTCTGGTGAGATTCCACAACCAGTTAGGAAAAGAAGAAGAGTTGAAGTTGTTACCACCAAAGCCAAGAGCCACAAGAGAATTAGTGAGGTTGAGATAGTGAGGGATATTATTATTATTATTATTAATTTTACAATCATCTAAATATAATTCTTGTAGAGAAGGTAGCATGTTGACAGCCCATAACCAATTATGGGAGGCAGCGCTGAGATCCAAAGAGGACATGTCCAGATAAATCAAAGAAGAAGAAAGGCCGGAGAGCCAATCTAGGCTGTGGACAACAGGACTTGGAGTCATATTAAATGAAGATTTGAGACCAAGATAACGAAGATTTGTTAAGTTTCCAAGATGAGAGGGGACGGTTCCACCGAAGTTGGACCAAGTAAGTTCAAGATGCCTCAGTTTGACAAGAGAGCCAATGAGTGGTGGAATTTGGGTGCCCTCAAAGTCATTGTTTGTGAGATCTGAGCTTTTATTTGTTCTAGCTATTTGCTATTTCTTTCCCACAATTGGGGAACTTAATTTTGACTGTGCCAATCAAGAAGTGTGAGCCGAATTACAATTCTGTTTTTATTTCTTCTAGCTATTTGCTATTTGCCTCCCTAATTTTGACTGTGCATATCATTTTTTTTCCTTTTTGAGTGTTCTTTTCTTCTCCTATGCTCCTTTACTGTTTGTTGTCTCCTGAAAATTGTTCCTTTGTATTCTTTTTTTTATGTTTATTGCTTCCGAGTTTTGAATGATGATGGTTCCTTTGTATCCTTTGTATGGTGATGCAGGCAATGGCCCAGGTTGGAGGTTTAGTCATGTTGCACCCTGAAGTGGGCGGCTCTCGTGATAATTTCTTCTTTGCTGGAATTGACAAAGTGAGATTCCGGAAGCCTGTCATTGCAGGGGACACCTTGGTCAAGTTGCAAAAATGCTTCGGAATCGCAAAGTCTTTTTCTGTCTATCCTCCAATGTGGTCTTGGACAGTTCTTGAAGAGCAAGCAAATCAGTGATTTCCTCATTATATAATTCCAAGAATGTAACCTCGTTGTATTCAGCATTTTGACTCTCCAATGTATCAAAATTTAAGATGATTGCATTTCATTCTTAAGATGATTGCATTTCATCGATTCTTCCTCACAATTTAATAGTATAACTTGCTAGTCTAATTTCTAACATTGAGACTACTTGTTGCCACACTTGAAAAGGAAAGAAAGTTACCACAACACCAAACATGTTTGACTAATCGATCACTACAGGCATTTACTTCTATGGAGTAATGGTATATACAAAGACATACCTTGCAAGTATGAAGACTTAGAATGCAAAGAAAAGGAGTCCACTCAAATACTCATAACAACCAACAAGTTTGAATCAACAATAAAACTTGGAGACTATGCACACTTAAAAGGGAAACATTTCAAAGTTGCAGATTAAAATATAACCGTTATTGATAAAACGGAATAAAAAGGATCGGGCATAGTGGGCATGCATGCTGTCATCTAATAGCTCAGCAATCATCATTTCATTTCCTTAACTAATAACACCGGATGTTGGAAGATCTACTACATAATATCTGCCTTTACTTTAAGATATGGAAGCAAGCCTTGCATCTATGAGCCTGGGTTTCAAACCCAGGACCTAAGCAGCAACTTCTAAGGTTATTAACACATTTGATTATAGACATCAGCCTTGACAGCAAGCACTGCTTAAGCAAGACTAGCGACCATTTAGTTTCCAATCCATACTAACGGACAAACATCTGAGAAAATTGTATAACCCTTATTCGTTAATTACCAATCACAGATCAATTTGGTGCAGGATATCTACGAAAAATGACTTATTTTCATAACGATCTCACAAAAGTCAAACCTTGTCAAACGTGAACACGCGATCAATCTGCTTCCCAACGATGGTCTGTGTGATTGATACCTCCCTGTTATAATCGTTGCATGTTACAACCTTCGGCGCGTTGCTTCGCAGCTCATCCTCACTGAACGGCCTTCGATCGGATCAAAGAAACAGTGAGAACGAGATCGCTAACTAATCGACGTAGGAAATCATGGAGTTCAGAGAGGCACATAACTCCTCCATAAGAAGAGCTCCAGATAGCTCAGAAAAGGGAACCCTAGCCCTAAAAGAGGTGGTGGGGGAAGAAAGGGGAGAGGATATTTCCCGTACCTGCAGCGGAGTAGTACTTGAACGTTGACCGCCTTTTCTTTCTCGTGGCGAAATGAGGACATGCTCGGTGGAGAGGGGTTGACGGCGACCTGAAAGACCAGCGACGAGAGGCGAAGAAGAAGGGTTTCTTCGCAGTGGGAGGATTGGAATGGTTTCACGGGCGGGATATAGCGTTTGAATTGTAGTGCTCGAGCTGTATCCGCCGTAGGATCTAGGAGAAAGGACGGTGGTAGTGACCTAATTTCATACAACTAATACGAATAAAATATAATATGGACAATTAGCTAAAAAGGCATGTATCATTAAAATATTTAACCGATGTCTATTTTTTAAAAACTATTTAAATTAGGGACCTTGATGTCTATTAGAATCACAATTATATCTTTTCATTATATTAATATAATTTTTAAATATAGTAATAATTATTTATATAATACATATTATATTTTACTAAATTAATCTATTAATAAAATTCAAAATTAATTTTTACATAATGCAAATGGAAGTGTAGTGGGGCATCAATTTGGATGGATTAGATGTGTTCAGGTGGATTAAAGATTAGTTATCAATAAATTTGTAATTTAAATCCAATCTAAATATAAATTTAATCTGAAAATCTTAAACTCAAACTTGAATCTGATAGCCTGAACCTGCCCTATCCGGAAAAAAATATTATTATTATTTTTATATAATTTTTTAATTTTATCTTAATATTTTATTATTCGTATACGATATAATTATGTTATTTATATTCATAAAATATCTTAATTTTTAAATAAAATTTAATTTAACTTTCAAAAATCCTTAAATTTTAAATTAAAACCCACAAATCTAAATTCCATCCAAACCCGAAAACCTACCATATAAATCTGATTTTGTTGGAGTCGGATTGGCGAGTCAAATTACCCCCCTAGAATCGGTTCGTTTCCTATCGGGCAAACCCAGTAGCATGTTGTCTATTTAAATCGGGGGTTGGAATAGAGCCGGAGCTGGTAAACGAATCAGAGATGGCGATGAGGTACGCGCTCGGAGCGCTTTCTCGCTTCTCCAGATCTCCGGTAGCGGCGGTGAGGGAGGCCGGCGCCTTGAGGAGGGCACGACTATTTAGCGATGGGAAGGGTAAGATTCTCAGCGAGGAGGAGAAGGCCGCGGAGAACATCTACATCCAGGTTTGTCAGTGAAACTGAAACCTTTCGTCTTCCGATCTGCTTTGATCGGTGTGGATTTTGTCGTTTTGGGGCTTCTACGGTTTGATATGTGTATAGAAAATGGAGAGAGAAAGGATGGAGAAACTGAAGAAGCAGCAGGAGAAAGAGAAAGCGGATGGCGTGAAGAATAGTGAGAAGGTATATTAATTGAGATATTTAGCCACATCTTATTTCAGTCGCTATATGATTTTGGTTGTTCAGACATGTCTGATATATATCTGTTTCTATAAAGTTCTGGTGTTTGCTAGATTTGAGGTAGACTGTATTCGTTTGATGAAAGAGCATAGCATGGCCAAACCTTCGTATGCTATATTCCTTAGAACCATCTGACATGGGTATAAAATATTATGTTGGACCTTTTGCTGTATTTTGTTTGTTATTCTTCACGATGAGGCAACCTGCTCCTTGTTCACATAATGGATCCAGTTACTGAACTAAGCTATGAACTATAAGCAGATCAAAATTAGGATAATGTAGAGACAACTCTGTTGCACCTTATTGTTTATAGGTGCTAATGTCAATTGTCAATGCAACTAAACTCACTAAAACATGAACAAGACCAAAGAAAATTTTCAATAATCTGAATATCATCACTAAAAATCTGTTGTTTATTCAGTTGTTCTAGCAATTATAAATGGCTTAGTTATCAATTCTGGAGTTAGAAAGAAACTGTAAGAATAGACACAGTATAAGGATACACATGTATCAGTAAACTCTCTGATTATTGTGGGATTCAGTTGCTCATCTGTTGTCTCTCCAATTGGCCTTTGTAGCAATCGAGAATTCAGAATATATGGATCATCAGCTATTGGGAACTCCTCTTCTAAGTCACTGTACTGCTCTGGAGGAAATTCATAATCTTCAATAGGCATATCATCAGCTAAGAAATCTTGCATATCGGAGTTGCATTGTATTTCATCTACCACCCGGATAGAATGCTCTTCCTCCTCACTCCAAGTTGGCTAAAAGTAGTCAACAATTGTGGTAGAAGGATTAAGAACCTCATCTTCTACAATAGTTGCTTCTTCATTTAAATCAAATGTGAAATTGCTTGTATTTCTATTTGTGTTCAGCACACCACTACACTGAGAAGATGATGGAATATTTGTATCTTCATGTCGGATGCAAGAATTTGCATCCAATGTACTCCATATCTCAGAGAGCATTTCATCATCAATATGATCATCCCTGAAAAATAAATTACAACTTATTTTAGTGGATACAATTACAACTACATAATCAAGTAGAGTTATAATTCAAAGAACAAGTAATGATTTTAATGGAGTTATATACTTGATTTATATATTTTAGCAGGGAGTTTCATAAAATCACACTAAGGATAACGTATCAAGCCCACACGCTGGGCCTGATATTTGATAATATCAGGCCCACGCTGGGCCTGATATGTGATAATATCAGGCCCACCGTGGGCATGTTTGGTAAAAAGTTGTATCACAAATCTGCACATTACCACGCTGTTGAAGGTTTTCGTAACGTTACTACACCACTAAAAGCTCTAAATAAACATTTGTTAGAACAATTTCAATCAAATAAATCGGTCCCAACATATGCAAATTCAAGCTTTATCAACCATAGATGCACCAACAACAAGTAGTTGGTGTTTGTTTCACTTGAAATTCCCCAAACAACCAATGACACTAGAAAGTTGATTCTTAACATCTACTTGTGGTACAAACGTTTAAGCTTTTTTTCAACTAAAAAATCTATTGACAGTATAATATTTGTACGTACATGGCTAAACTTTATAGGATTTCTCCAACTAGTTGCACTCTTGTCCGCGTTGAATTTCTTTTTCCAAATTCTTCTTTAAGCCCTGTCTTTGCAACAACACACAAAACCCTAATCGCGATAAAACAGAACACTTGATGGTTTCATTTTTACAAGAGCACGATGGTATGGAGGACGAAAGATGATAGCACGTCTTTCACAACAACTTTTCCATTTAAAAATTATTTTGTGGTTCGGTTGCTTTGATATTAGTGCAATTCTTTTGGCAGTTGGCGCGAGGGGTAAACCGGGAATGGGATAATTGTTCATGCGCCTTTTGGTAAATCTGAAATTGTGGTGCGCGATTTGGTAAATACGCATCCTTTGGTGCGTGATTTGGTAAAAAGCTGAAATAACTACATTCAAATCACTATTATATCAAAATTATTTTTACCTAACTTGATTAAAATTATTTAAACTTAGGTGAAATCATTTTAAATGAATCAAAATCACTCCAGAATAATTATAATTAAATTATAAATTTAATTCTTAAAATTATTTGAAAATAGTTAATAACTTCAATAGCTATATTGTAACAGCTATCTAATTCCATATAATAACAGCTACCAATAACTTCCTGTAGCTATTATAATACCGTTAGATAAAAGATATTTTGAGAATAAAATTTTTAATAGAGTGATTTTTTTTTAAATGATGTTTTGATGATTTGCCAAATTAAAAATGTTTTTTTTTTTCATTTTTGGCCAATAAAAAAAACTACACGTATTTTTTATATAATTACAAATTAACTTTTTCTGAAATGTATAAATGCAAATACAACAGATTAAAAACCCTTAAATGAAACTTATTTTTTATTTGATCTTTTGCGTTCTTGTGGATTAACACCCTAAAATGGACGAGGAGGAAGTAGCGGCGATATGTCGAAGAAACCCGGAGGATTTCTCGCCCTCAGCCACAGTCATCCCTTTTGATTCGCCGCTCCCTCTCCTGCGAGGATCTGTCCCGGCTGGCCACTCAGATGACCCTACCGCCGGCTCCTTCGTCCTCGCCTTCAGAGACGCCGATTCCTGGCGATCCGCCTTCCGCTCTACCGAAGCAAAGATGATTGTTCAGTGTGAGGTTGCTCTTCCTTCATTCTCTCTCTATCTCTCTCCGACGTTCTTATTCTTCTTGCGATCTTAATACCGTGACTTTCGTCGGGCTCATGGAGGATTGGCGTCTCGATCTCTTAGAAAACTTGTTTTTCCAGCATTTTTTTTTGTTGGTTTTGGTTGATGTACATGTTCTTGAGTTCTGTCTATTTTCTCTTTACAAACGAGATGATCTGTAGGTTCCATAATGGTCACAAAAAACATTGCCAGCTTTCTGTTATTACCAGACAAGATTTTCTTTTAATTTCTTTTGGTGGATATATTTGTCTGTGTGGTGAATTAAGTGTTATTGGAGTTCATCCTTTCATTTTCATTAAAAGGAAAAGCTCCCGTTAATCAGTATTTCATTTCGTCAAAATGTTCACATCTCACAGCACTCCAGGTGTCGCCTATCATCATCTGTTCTTAAAGTTTTCTTTTCCTCTCTTGTGCTCTTTTGACTAATGGCATAGTCCCGTGTTAACATATTCTCTCCTCCGGCCATCATAATCATACATTTATTATCACTATCAATGTGTGCTTGTCCAAGCAACATATCTTTGAAGAAAATTCTGCAGTAGACATTCATTGAACTCGTATTCATTTGAGGTAGCAGTGAGAAGTTACGTGAAACAGGTATACCTGTTAAGCATGTAATAACCTTCAAGATCAGGAGATTCTAAATGTTTACTAAAGTTTGGGAATGGGAATTTCAATTTTCAGAGGAAGATCTAACGAATGAAAGATAAAGATTTACTAGGAAACAGAAATTTTGGGCTTATTCATTAGATCGCATGAAGGTTCTTTTAAATTTTATCTAATTTTCTCGGAACACAATGATTTTTTCATCGTTCTTTTTTTTTAATCAGAATAATTTGGAGTTACTGGGCTAAAATAGTTATGTTTTCTTCCACCGCTATCTGATTTTCTATGAAAGTAAAATAAAATAATTGTAGATAATGAAACGAAGCTGAACCATTTTTTCTCTGTACATTTTTGATAGATTAATCTCCTACGTTTATCTTTTTATTGTTTAAAGTTTAGTAGGACTATCCAATTACTTAGTTTTCGCAGCTGGCCAAGCTGACTGGTTCGATATGCCAGACAGTAAGTTCAAACAGCTGCATAGACAAAAGAGCGCAAACCAGCTCACTACACTTCCTAGTTCTATTTATATTTTCATAACAATAGAATTTTCCTATTTTTCTTGCATTATATTTGTTTGTTTCCATGGAAATTATTTTGAAAATAAAATACTTTTTTTTCAGTAGTTTTTCAGTTTACGCAGTTAATTCGGTAGTTGCATTCTTCCATAAGTATCTCTGGTAATTTGTAATATTAGCATCCTCATGCATTGGCTGCTACTAAGTACGTAATTTCTATTTATTTTTTTTTTCTAGGTGTGTCACTTAGTATATTTGAGGATTGTACTTGTTATGTTTCAATTATTATCTTGATGAGGATTGTGCTTTTTTTAGGCTGGAGCACGCATTGGATGCTCAATCTCTGCTTCTAACAAGTGCAAACCCCCTTGGTGGAAAGTTCTGTTTGGAATTGCACGAATGGATTATGTAGATAGAGAACAGTGCGAAGAGCGTGAGATGGCTACTTGTCTTGCAGCTGCAAAAGAGGCATGCATTCAGTTTGCCAAGGAGAGATGCTTGCAACCCTTCAGAGATGCAAGAATTGCTTCTGACAGTGTAAATGGAAGCCCTCCGTTTGTTTTCTGGCACCACAAGACTGTTGAAAAAGAATTGTCAGGCAAAACAAAGGACTCTGAGCCAGCATGTTTTGTTGAAGAAGCTTTCCATGGTTCACTGAAATCCAACTGTGGAATTTTAGTGACAAATTATAGGGGGAGTGACTTACTGGATGGTGTATTTGGAGAGAACAGCCAAGCAACTGCAGCAGATTAGCCCACGAATAAATTGTGATTATAGCATGTTGGATTGCATCAAGCACTAGTGCACATCAACATGTCCATACCCGACTTAATTTAGCAGAGAGCAGGCCCCCACGTCGTCACCCTATGCCCTGGATATTCTGATGCCATAATGCTTCTTGTATGCCATCTTCTGCAGTTTCTGCTACCAGACAATGTGCGGCATCTCAATAGCAATGTAATATTGGGGAAGTAATTAGTGTTATCAACTGTTTGATTGTTTATTTCCAGGTGGTGGAGTTGGGATCGATGAACTGGAGCATGTCATGCGAGTGACAATATCCCAGGAACACGTTGATGAAGATGCCAAGTGGAGCATGCCACAATTTCGGTCATTATGGTCATAATTCATTCTAATTAGTCGCCATCTTTGGATATATTTTTTTCCTTCAATAAAAGTTTTATTATGTGGCCACTGGACGCTTTGATCTTGCAATGATTTTGTAGTTGTAGATTTGTTTTACTTGGATGAATTGGATTGCAGCAGTTGTCTCTGTTCGATGTAGAAATCTGCCTTATGCCGAATAATGACATGTTACAGCAATTCTTAGTTACTGGGGAGAAGAAAAAGAAGATTATACTGAGCTAAAAGGGTTGTCGTCCTGAGCACATACGATTTGATTTGGCATATTAACTTGGATTTTAGTTGCAGATCTTTCAATTGTAAGCGGCAGCTTTCGATCTTCTTACGAATGATATCAGTTGACCTTTTCATTTGCATGCCCGAGTTGGTTGTATCTGAATTTGTTATTTGGTAGTTTACAGCTTATGTTATGAATTTGCTATTTAATCGTATCTAGTTCTGAATTTGACATCAGTTATTACCTGTCACGCCCCGAGGGGGTCTCTGCCAGACGAAAATCCAGCAGCATCTCCCCTGTACCGGTGACAATCTGAAGCCTGAATACATATACATCCTCACCTCGGCCAGCACGG
>JBAMIB010381778.1:0-10766 GCA_037177415.1 Kaempferia rotunda | reverse complement strand
GACAATTTTGACATTCTGCTATTTTTTCTTAATTAGGCAAGCAATTCATACGTGTCAAATTTAGAAGCCTCCTCTATACAAGGAAGTATAGAACATATCATTTGTCAACAGATATTCTAATTGACCGCTGGACTAGGCGACAAGAAAAGCACGTGAGATTAAAGTCAAACGATCTTTGCCATCTGATCGAGTCAGTGGTTAATTGACTGTCTGTACAGGTTGGTGGTACTTCCTGTCCGATCCAATAGCTAACTTACCGAGTCATTCCGTTCGGCATACTACTGAGCGACTGAACGGTACTTGTTCGGTTGAAAGTTGTCGGCAGAAGCGCTCGCCACCAGTCACCAAATGGAAGGGGAGTGGCGAGAAAGACGAATGACGGATTGCGGGCGGAACACGGCACCATCAGCGGATTAGCGAAGGAAGCAATCGAACCGGACTTGTCCCCCGCCGAATGGAACGGCCGGTTTAGTGGTTCAACCGGGGATTAAGTTTCGGTTCAGTTGTATTCCTCTGGAGATCTTCGATCTCCGCATCTCGAGATGGTGAAAACTGTGGTCGGCGACGAAGCCCAGTTGAAGGCGGCGGAGGATCGCCTGTTCCAATCCGGTGTCTCCGCCGAGGTACGTTTCATAATTCTGCAATCATATTTTACGGTTTAGGTCTCTATTTTTACAGGGATTTGGGCGGGTTTTTCCTGTTTTTACCTTCAGGTTGGGCTTGTGATCGGGAAGCTGAGCGCTAATTCCGACCGAGGATTTGTATACTATTTGATACCCACACCGCCCACCGATGGGGGAGGACCTGCGTGCTCACTTAAACGTGAGGTCTCCGGAAATTTTGGCAAAGATGGGAAGAAAGGATCGAAGGGTGCGAAGCTGGCTTCCGAGGCGGCGGCTTCTCTCGTCATCGACACTGATTGGGTTGCTGAACACGCTAGGCAGGTAAAGATGAAACATTGGCTCTCCCCCCGACGCTTCTCACTCTCTGTTGGCATCTTCTTTTAACAAACACATCTCAGGTTTCAAGAATGCTGCTGGGTGGAATGAGTGTTGCTGGGATCTATTTATGGGCTTCTGAGGCGACTTTTAAGGCCACTTCACCTGCTGTGCTTGCTCAGGTGCGATATTTCTTGATTTGGTTTATGTATAGTTTTGTTCTGTTTCTGTTGTAATACATTTTTTTTTGTTGGCAGCTTGATTATGTTAGCCAGGAAATTAGGTTATTCTATCTCCTTTTTTCTGGCAAAAACCAACGATAGATGCTTTTTGGTTAAGTAGCAAAAGCGACCTCTTTATCTTTTTGGTTAGGATAAAATGGAAGACACACATACAAAGAGGTTTAACACAGCAGAATTGAGAATGGTAAGATGGATACGTGAAGTTATTATAAAATATAAAATTTAAGAGACAAATATCTAAGAGCAATTATGTGTCTCTAATAGATTATCAAATGAGAAAAAAAATAAGTTGCAATTGTTGGATCAAAAGAATTTAGATATCTACACAATGACATGATATTGTCTATTTTGGGCTTAAGTTCTCGTGACTTTACTTTTGGGCTCTACCCAAAAGGCCTCATATCAATCGAGATATCTTTTTCTTTTCAACCCATTATCTTTTGTATGTGTATCTAATGTGAAACTTTGTTTGCAACATTGCAACCCCAACAACAATAATATGGACATTGTTAGTGGATAAATTGTATTGTTAAAAGAGTTGAATCTATTAAAATGGAAGATGTAAATGGTAGAGGGAGATCATAGAAAATACTATTCAATATTTTTTAAAAAAGACTTAATTGATTTGAATATTTTTAGTGATTTATCATTGCATAGAGCTAAATAGAGGAAATATATCATTGCATAGAGCTAAATAGAGGAAAATCTATGTAGTTGACCCCTAATAGTTGGGGAAAACAGCACTTGATGTGTGAAATTTATTGCATGCTATGAGGAATCAAGGGTTGTTGGAGAAAATACAGTCCTTTAAAGGTTGGCCAACTCTTTCAGTTGGTTAAAGCACCTTATAGTTGTCTCTGATGTGAACTAGCAATGTTGGAATGCTGTGAAATTCTGTGACTTTCTCTCGTAAAGGGGTTGGACATCTCTACCAAATTCAATTTGTTGCTATACACCAAACTTGAGTTGCTGTATCACAATTATTTTTCAGGCTGTTAAAGGGGTTGCACAGGCTACACCTTTTCATGACAGTGAGTTTGGCGAAAGATTGCTTATTCATGTATCCTATAGCCCAAGAAGGTGCAGTTCATCATTTCTTCTCGTCTATTGAATATATTGTGAAAGTTCGAATGAATATTATTCTGGAATTACTCCTGTTATTCATTTGTGCTAATTTTTCTGATCATTTCTATGCTTAAGTTCATTAATGATTCCTCCTTAAACATGCATAATAGAAGCAACGGTAGTGTTACTTATAGTTTGTAAAGAATTGAGTGATAAATTTTTGCTATATACCTATCCATTGAGTACATTGTTGATTTATATTACTCTGATGTCTATGGTTATGCAATTCCTTGCTCTTCATAATAAACACATCTCATCTTGTTTAGGATCGATATTAAGTTGCAGTGGGCATCCCTGCGTATGCTGGTTTATGAATTGTTTTTTTATGACAGAGATAGACAAAATTAAATTACAGTACAACTTTTATATGAGAGTTAGAAGTTCGTTGGTTTGGCTTAAATTCCATTTTTAAATCTGACACTTGGAAAGGATAGAGTTAGGTAATCTGATCTCAGCATGATGATTATATAATCTTAGAAGTATTAAAGTTTTAACTGTGATTATTGAAAGGATACTAATCCTGGTTGCCCCTTTAAGGTATTGCATATTTGTATACTATAAGAATGATAAAGTGTTATATGATTGGTTCGGATACAGCTCATGCTGTTCTGAAAGAATAGGAGAAACAAAAATGCAGCTGTATCAGTTATCTTTGCATAATCTAACAAAGTTCTGTACTTCAGAAATGAAAAATATAACGATTCTGCAATATTATGAACCTTTTTGCTATGGTGTAGAGGTTTTCAACAATCTTACATTGCAAACTTCTGATTCTTTTTAGAATAATTACAAACATTGTCCTGTTTCTGTATCCATATCCCTGTTGGTCTGGGTTGAAAAATGATTTTAAACACTCATGTTTGTTTTGTGCTTTCTTTTTGTGACAGTCAAATCTCTGTGTTTCCTTTCTTGTTTCTAGCAACTACTACCTTTTCCCAAGACATTCACCATAATGCACATAATGTTTGTAGTCATTACTTTTGATAACCAAGCAATATGAAGAATCATTTAGATTTGTTTCTACATCTATTTAATTTTGCTGAACAATTTACGTTTGTTTACATTTACATAGGTGGTCCTGCCGAATCTGTACTGTGTCAGCAGGCAGTTTGCATCCATGCGACTTCAAGATGAGCAAGCTCATAGCCTCGCTTCAAGCTTTTAAATGCACTTACAATTTTGACATAAAGTACTTTTTGGTTGCAATATAATGCATTTGCACATGTTTCCAGTGATATTCTCTTTCAAGTTACTGGACACTCTGATGTAAAGTAGTTTACATGTTATTCCATTGAAAAAAAAAGAATAGTTTGCTTTTCATGGTTGTGGTCCTTGTGGAGAGTTTTGGCAGAGCTATTTAGTATTTCCAACCTGATCCCTATGATCATTGTCAAAATTAGAAGTATAGACCTTAAGGCGCTATTGCTACAAGAAATAGTGTTAGGTTTAGGTTCCACTTCACGTAATCTTGAATATGTTTAAAATGCTGAGGTTATTTCCTCCATAAGTTGTTGATGGAAACTCAATTTCGTTCCAATTTCTTGTGGAATTTTTCTTTGAATTTGCTGATATTTGACATCTCTGCAACTCAAAAACATTTAGGAAGAAGCTGACACATGGTTCTCTATTTGTTGGAACAATGATAATGGTTCGACTTGAGGAGGGTGAATAAGAGACAAGTTTTTCTTTAAATTCTTGTGATCATATCAATATAGGTGTTAACATACAATTAATATTAAAAGTAATAAACTAAAATAAAAAATGAAACACACACTATCAGTAAGATATAACATGGTTTGAAGATTCTGCTTGAAATCGGCAACTTTTGATGCATCTGATATGCCACCTTAAGCTACTTCCTTAAATGGGACAATGAATATGAGATGATGCTAGAATTCATTATAATGATGAGCTACAAAGGTGAAGTATCCTCAACTAGACTTTCCTTAGTTGAAGAAACCCTTGATTTGGAGCCCTTCTCTCACATAGACATTTTCTACCCGAGCAAATCATCAACTGCTTGCTCATTTCTTGTGACCTACCTTGGTTTTCCTATGGTGAACCCTTGTCATTGCTTGAAAGCTTCCAGTGAACCATATGATCAAATACAAATGAAAAGCTTCTAAATATCCTCTAGATACACCCTCAAAAACTCAACCTTATCCTAAAGATGAAGATATATCCGTAGATGGGAAGAGTGTTAGCCCAAGTAAGCATCAAATACAACAACAACCATGCCTTATCCCAATAGGTGGAGTCGGCTATAAGTGAGCATCACATCCAAGGATAAATTTTTGACATGGTTTCTTAAGTTTCATGGTGTTCCTTTTGGAACTTGAGTAAGATGGAGGATGATCAGAGACATTTTCTTTCAAACATTAGTGCCAAATGATCCACCAAAAGAGACCTTTAAACGGAGTCCCAATGGTCATTTTAAGCACTTGTGTTAATCAAAAACTCACTTATATCAACCAAACATTTGAAATATATTAGAAAGTTCTAAAAAATTAAAAAAAAAACCAACATTTGAAATATGATTGTTGAAGATTCAAATGTCATGTTGTCTCACTACAGTTTTGACACACTTCAAATTTTGGTGGATACTTATTTTGAGAATGAAGTTTTTGATAGCCAATATTAGGTTTATGTTAACAACCTTCATTATGAAGGTGTATAAAGATTTGTCTCTGTTTTGGGCCACCCAATAACTAAGGGTCAAAATGAAACCTAGAGACAACTTATCAACTCAAGGGCTTAGGATGAAGCTCCATAGGTAACAAATTCTACCTATAAACTAAATCTTATTAATACAATCAATCTTCTTCAAGGAAATCCAAGATTACAACAATTGCTCTATCCTCAAGCTTGATGACTATCTATGAGTTTGAAGCTTCTCATGGCTCCAAACTCAATCCATATAGTCCATCATCATCCAAGCTTGATTATTTTAATCTTGAGTTCATATGAGAAGTCTTGCACACTTAAGCAACTAATCAAACACAAATGTTTAACTTAAATTATATTGCCAAACTATTAAAACATGGTAGTTAAACCTAATCGCAATGGAGGATTAATTGTCTCAACAATGTTTCCTCTTGATGTTTGACAATTAGTTTAAGTTATTGACAATAAAAACTAATAGAATATATAAAAGTAACTGAAAAGCAAATTCCCCTCAAACTATCATGGTTAATTCTCTTTTATTTGTGTTGAACATTTCACATTTTGATGTTGATCAACATCCGCAGCCCTATATTTAACATTTTATTTGAGCTTTATCATTCACAAGATTTGAAAAGAAAGGTTGCCATCTATTCACCCTCAATTTTTATTTTTATGCACAATTCTTGAGATCTCAGTGGTGGAAAGTGTGTTTCTGCACTTATGAAGAAGGCTTGTGGTTACAAATTTACTTGAGCTAACTCTACAAATGAAGTTGATTTATACTGGCACTATATTTAACCATTACACACCACAAATGAATGTTAATGTTTTTTTCCCCATATCTTTGACTTATGTTGTCATGATTCTATATTGCAGATTACCTATTTATCAAGATGGTACTTTAGGGGTAACTCTGAAGGACATTATATACAAAGGAATTACTAATCTTTCGAAAGATTTACAATGTGCCAAATCTTTGATAAATGGTCATATGGTAAATTCTTTTTTATGATGATAATGTTTTGCAATTTTTTTTTTCTGTAAATTAACTGTGATTAGCTATCATTGCTTAGGTTTATGGCTTCAGTTTTTGTTTGTTTTTTTATCTTTTATTTATTTTTTTGTTCCAATAAAAACATTGTAGAACTATATAAGATATGGGAAATGATTCTTTGTAGAATGGAATTGTTTACAGCCTCCAGTCTTCTCCATATCTGAATAAAGGAAAAATTGTATTGACTGAATCCATCACTATCAGTCTGTACTGTGTGAATTTTAAACCCCAAACGTGTTTATTGTTTACCTTCTAGCTATTATCTAAAAGCTTGCAGTAATTAATTAACTGCAAGGTTAGTTTAGCCTTTCTTCCACAGAGTAGTGAACTCTGAATCATTTCCACTTTCCAGGAATATATTTATGGTCTTTGGTCCACAATTAGCACACATCTATGAATAAAATGATTGTGAAGTTAAAAAAAAAAAACATCTTCCAATCAATGTCGTATTAATTAGTTAGTTGTGCTCCCATCTTCACATATGTATAATTCTCTTCGTTTTCCTTCTATTGTTTAGGTGACTGAGGACCTACAACTAGTGTCAAAAAGCACGCATGATGTTGAGTTCCTCATTCCTTTCAACAAAACTATGTCTAGTGGAGGTGTGTGTTTGCCTTTCTTTGAAAAAGAATGCCTTACTACTTCCCTCTATTTTTCATTTTTCTGCTATGATTTGAAAGAGACTAACTGTGGAATTTCATATAAAGAATTCAGCTCAGAGGAGGTGGCAGGCCTAGTTTCCTTCAATGGTTCAGTTGCTGCTTTTGCATACTTGGCTCCGAGAGAACCTATTTTGCAAGCTATATCAGACTTAAAGGTACTTAATGTATTTTTTAGCTTAAAATTTGTGTCGAGCCAAGAAACTATGCTGGGAAGAATTGTGTCAATTTTCTCATGGCTTCTTCTATATGGTTCCTGAGATGAAAAAAAACAGCAATGGGTTGTTAAATTTTATTGGTCCGTACATATTGTATTCCATGTTCAGAAGAGTAAGAAAGGTTTGTGCCCTTGTTTATATTGGTACGATAGTTCACATTGAGACAATTCAGGGCACAGTCATTCCATCAACACATTTTTCCTTTTTTATAATTTTCTCTGATTTCCTCAAACTCAGACTATTAATTTGGATGAAATGCTTTTAATGGTTTATGTTTAAGCACATATTTAATATCATTAGCAACTTCTGTTTACACAGCCATGGTTGGAACTTTGTGTAATATGATGAAAGTTGATTTATCTTGACTTCTTTCTTGGTGTAGAGCTTGATTAATTGTAGAATCCATAATAGAAAGCTAGTCTTGAATGTCTGTCTTTCTTATTTTAAACAACTAGTTACTGGAAACATGGTTCATATTTGAGGTAGGGAGATGGAAGTAAAGATCTTTTACATTGTGTATGTGCACAATGTTGAATGCTTCTAAGTGAGTTTTTGGTGTTGTTTGTTTAAGAGCTTGACTAAGTACCTCTGCATAAATTACTGCTCAATTTGGTGAGTAGTTTTTTCTTACCTAAATAATAATATGTTTAATGAAAACTTAATTTATCTCTGTTATTGTTATTCTACTATCAGCTCCAATATTCTATTCCGTAAGACCTCTAAGCATTTCTGTGGATCTTCTATGTATACCTCTCTTTTTCTGCAACTGAAATTACCACTTATAAGTTGAACTTGGTAGTCATTCTACACTGGTATCATGCTCAAGTCTGTGCCATGAAAAACTTATGTGGCTTTCTTATGTTCAGCGTGATATAACTTCCACACTAAGGAGTAGATTGGAAATGATTGCTGATGACGCAGAAGAAGGTGCTTTGTCCACTAACGGTGGAGCAGAGAAGCCTATCCATCAACTTACTTTGAATGAGCTAAGGTTGACTTTCTTCTTTACTATGAAAAGCATTCATACGAATCAATATGTGATTTTTTCCTATATTCCAAACTGATGGTCAAATGCTGAGCTAAGGTTGACTTTCTTCTAAGCCATATCCATGGTTGATATGGCAATTACGAATTTCTGTTAGGCCATGCTGAAGATTTGAAATATACAAGATATAACTCAAGTATTCCAACATATAACACTTGTCCAACTATTGTAACATTGGAGGATTTCTTTTAACAAATAGCTTTTTTTAAAAAAAATTAAGAATTTCTAATATTAGTAGCGTTTGGTTTAGAAGTTTGGGAATGAGGGAATGAAATTATTCATAAATAAATGTGTTTGATTAATGGGTTTGGAAATAAGAGAATGGAATCATTCCTAAATAATTGGGAATGGACAAAATCCAATCATATAGATGGGTTTAGAATTCATTCCCGATTCTTAATCTTTCGTGCAACAACATCCTTGCAGTTTCAACAACGGCAAGAGGCGACAACAGTTGTCTGGTGGGAAAAAATGGAAAAAAAATAAAAAAATGGGAAAAAACAAAAAAATGGGGAAAAATTTGAAAAAAGGGAAATCAACTGAAAAAATGGAAAAAAAATAGCAAAAAAAAAAATCCAAAATTAGGAAAGAGAATAAAAGAGGAGAGAAAAATAAAAAAAGAAAAAAATAATTTTAAATTAAAAAAAGGTAATCATACCTAATTAGAGCTTATAAATCAAACAACAACTTGGAATGGTTAAACCCATTTCCATTCTAGTTTACTGTCAAACTCATTCTCATTCCTATTCGTGCATCCCAAACCAAAGACCCCCTTAGTATTTTGATTTTCCTGTTTACTCTTTGTGTGCAAAATTTGTTCTAGAATCCAAGTCTTTGATCTGAATTTCTAGAATTTTAATATTATACAACCGTCAGTAATACTGTTCCTGTGACCTCCGAATTCCTCTCCGTATATTTGTGTGATTTAATCACATTACTGTGAATAGAATTCCACTAAGGCATCATCATTCCAAACACAACTCTTCCACCAAAGATAGCTTGGTTTAAATGTCTATTTGATTTTTCAGGGTTTTTTGCGCCATGGCATTCAATTATACTTCCACCTCTGACTTTTAATTTCCTTTGTTTTTTGACATCGCCTATCTTACATTCATATTTGAGTATATTGCCATTCGAGGGCCCTCATTTTCCCTCATTTTAACATTGAAATCATAGAAATTCCGACTAGGTTGGTTCACTTCTAAATGAATTTTCTCATCTTGATTATTCAAAACATCATACATACTATAAAATTCTGTAACGTCCTTCTGAAATCTAATTGTTATATTGCATTTTATTTTCTGATAGGAAACCATGTTCCTTAACTTTTCCGAGACGAGTACTTGTTCCCTGGTTGGATGGCCTATTCATATGCGAGTATCTACAGGCATCAGTGACTTCTGAGGTATCTTTAAGCTATGTTCATTTTATTTCAGTCTTCAGTCATTTTTTTAACAGGCATCCTTCTTTTCAATCAACCTTGGCAAGAAATCTACTTTGTTAATTTCCTGCGTCTTAGATCTCATTTCAGCAACTATGTTTATTCTGGTAGTTAATGATTATCTCATTGTTCTTCAATGTTCAGGATATAAAAGATCACTGCAAAGAGATGATGTCAATGGAAGCCCCAATCGAGGTCTCAACAGTAGTTGATCTCGAAACTACACCAAGCGATATGATTGCCAGATCATTCTGGGATGTTGCACATGGACATTTGCCATCTCCGTCTCCTGCTGTTGAATGCAGAAAACAGCACCCAACCAAAGCAGTTAAAACTGCGCGATCACAAACCAGCAATTTCTACTTTCTTTTAGCTATTCTTGTGCTCGTATTCGCTCTTCTGGTAGGATGGGCTATCGGAGTCTTTGGACCAGTGAATACTTATAATTAACTGGATCAAGATTCGATGGAGCATTTTTAAGATGCAAATGAGATAAGTTCATCAGATTGAGGCCATTAGCTTTGTTAATGTAACTGTTTTTTTTCTTAGCAGAATGTTGTGTGATCTAGCTTTATGTATCTTCTCGAACGTGAACAGGGAGATGTAAACATGAGAGATTAAACTTTGTTTATTAATTGGAGGGTGAAAAAAATTACAGGCAAATGAGGAAAATTTCACATGTGAACAATTTCTAGGGAAAGATCTTTCTTGTCATTTCATTATTCTAGGGAAAAGTCCTGGTCTTTTCCTGGGTTTTGAATAAAAATTTTGTTTTGATTTCAAGTAAACGGATTCTTAATTATTTTTATCTATAACTTTCCGTTTCTAATAAAATTTTATTTTACTCTCATTCTTTAATTATTCTTTTTGAAATAACCACTACCATTTTATTATTTTTGTTTTAATCATGTTATTGAAATGTTCTTACAGTTTACTATTGTCGTTGATCTCTCCACTTTTATTATTCTTGAGAAACAACCATTATAATTTTATTATTTCTGTTTTACTTTACAATCATGTATATGTTATTGAACCATTCTTGGTGGGTGCAAGTTACGAAGGAATGGAATATTGTCATATGAGATTTTAAGGTTGAAATTTGATACGATCTGAGTATATCTACCCCATGCATTAATAATTTACACTAATTGTTGGAGTAATCTTTATGTCTTAGGTTTTGATGTTTGGACATCAGTTTAAGTTAGGTTTATTGTTATACTGATATGCATGTGAGATTTGCAGGAGACAAGTACAACAGGTAAAGTCCAAGAGTGAACTTGGCAAAGGAGGAAGTCCAAGTTAGGCTTGGCATGTATGTTTGGTATATTGGCTGTGTAAGTCCAAGCTTGTAGTCTTGGCAGTGTAAGTCCAATCATGTAC
>JBAMIB010381670.1:0-10767 GCA_037177415.1 Kaempferia rotunda | reverse complement strand
GTCGGCAACGCCGACCCCCAGCCAACGAGCTTTCATTTGTAGGACACCAAGAGTAGACCCAACAAAGATTCGATACCACCGTAGTCTCGGAGGAAGGAGGAGAGAGGAAGAACCTGTGTGGGTGGAGAACACTATCACTTACAATATTCCTAAGGATTGAGAGTGTATGGGTTTGTTCTATTTCCTCTTATAAAAGAGTGATTGTAGTACATTGTCCATAGAGTGACAAACATGATGAATCCTTAGGCATGGAGTAGGAGCGAAGCTTGTGAACTGCATATCTAGTGTTACCATTGCATCTCTTTATTTCCATTGCAAATACATGATAACACAATTGGTTCGCTCATGTGTTAGTACACTCATTTAATTTCTCAAGTGGATGTCCCGCTCCTTGTTTGCAGGGATTACCGACGATAACATCGCAGCTGGCAATGTCCAAATACATCTCGAGGCATCTTCTAAGGTTCAGAGTAGGCGGAGAAACTTTAGTAGCGTAACAACCTAAAATTTTGGTTCCCAAGCCAAATTGGGCCATTACTAAGCCCAAAACTGGGCCATGAGCTGCTTTTATTCCGTACTACAAATTCCTTCTTTAATATATTAAATTGAGAAACACCTACCGCTCTCCGCCCTCTATCAACGATCCGACGGTTGCAATTCAATTCGAAATAAATGACATCCCATCGCGGGTTACCACCGTCGGTACCCGATCACGTGGACGTCGGGGACGCTGGGAGCGTGCGTGTAGAAGACGGGTATTAGGTCGCCGAGTGACAAGAGAACGGTATTCGGATCCGGGTCGCTCCCATTAGCTGCCAACGTTGTATCTGACCGTTAAATCTCCGCCCTTCCTCCCTTATCACCCCACTCTCGCTATCCTCCTCCTTCCTCTGCTGCCTCTATCCATTCACCCTCTTCTTCCCCTCGCCACCAATGGCGGTTCCCTCTCCTCTCCGGCGAGCTTAGATTTCATCTCCGGCGTCATCGGCGTCTGAGTTCTTCATATCATGGAGTGCTAATCGAATCCGACCCCCATTCGCTAATTCGAGATTGGCTACTCTGCGATTCGTAGATAAGTTGAAGGAGCGGGCGGAGCGGCGAGTCGGTCATCCTCATGGCGCCCAAGGGCGGTCGAGGAAAGGGCAAGGGCGAGCGGAAGAAGAAGGATGAGAAAGGTAAGTGCAAACAAACGATTTATTTCTCCTCGTTCTCTCTCTCTCTCCTTCCGTTGGATTTCGATTTGATGACCTAAATTTCCGATCGATTTCTGTTGTTCTCGCCCAGTTCTTCCTCTGGCTCTGGATGTCCGGGTGAACCTTCCAGATGAGTCCCATGTCGTCTTGAAGGTCGTCTTCTTCTTCTTCTTCTCCTCCTCTTCTGCTTAATTAGTTTGCATTCAGATTTGAATTTTGAAAACGTAAAGACGCAAACACCGAGATATTTCCGAACCTTAGCCGGATCGAAAATATGCTTCTCAATAACACCTGATTCCGCTAATGCCGGCGCTCTGCTATCGAAATACAATGAAATCTAAATTAATTTTCCTTTTTGTAAAAAAAAACAAAATCATTTAATAATCCTCCTGGGTGAATGATTTACAGGGAATATCCACTGACAAAATCATCGATCTGCGGCGGTTGCTCTGCGTCAACACCCTCGCTTGCAATATCACCAATTACTCCTTGTCCCACGAGGTAATTAATTAAACGCATTTTCCCCCTTTCTTATTTCTTAAGAAATTCAGAAAAGTCGGAGTTCAATTGGAAGTATATAGGTAGCGTATTTGAGAAAATCACTTCGGAAATTATCAGAATAGAAATTGAACGGTCGATATAATCCGTTTGACGGAAGACGGCCTAGTTGAACAAGCATTACATATTGTTGTTGAACAAACAGTATTTAAAATTTATGTTTCACATAAATACAATAAATAAATCATTGCCAATCAAATCAAATGCATGATTATATTTTTCAAATTGAATTGGCATAGGTAATAAATTTTTTTATCCGTCTTTAAAATACATGAATAAATGTTGATCAAATTAGTCAAAATTATTTTAAAATTAAATAGAAAAAAAGTACTTTAAAGCACTGTTTTCAATAAATTTTTAATATATATATATATAAATAATTAGAAATACTTTTTCTTAAAACTCATGAATATTCATACGGAGCACAAGTACCATCGACGTCTGGAACCACATCGTGTGGCTCGCTTGATGTGCATCACGTTTGTTTGTTTGTGGGAAATTAATTGTGTTTAATGAAGGCGTCCATAGTCTTTGTGCATACTCTTTGTCAAAGTCTTTTTTTTAGTTGAATTTAATTATTTAAACTGACTAAGAGGATCTCCAATGAAAATTTTATTAATACAACAAAATAGTTTGAATAAGTGTGAAGATGGAGTTTGGGATTTGTAGTTTAAGAACATGTTTGAAAAAATAAACTTGCTCTTTTCTCTCAAAAATAAAGCTAATAATTAATATTGTATGTATGACCATTCAAATTAAAATAATTAAAAAAAATAAATTATATGATTTGTAATGTTACCCATATAAAAATTGTATAGAGATTTTTTTTTAATTATGAAGAGAATATTGATTTTTTACTCTTTCATGTGATATTGACATGGCATATTAGGAACTATAAATAAATTTATTAAGAGGTTTAATCATTAAAAATGTCATAGTTTGAAGGTGATCAGTTTGCTCTCTTTTATACTTTCATTAATTTAACAAAATAGTACTATGGAAATTAATGAATAAAGTATGGAAATTAATGAATAAAGGGGATTTTTTTTTTTAATAAAGATTGATAATTTTTTTTTAATTTTTTATGTTCGGGTAGCATTCATGATAAATTATAGAGATAAGACGAGTAAAATAATAATATCATATTTCACTTCTCAGTCACACTCACACTGCACTTTTAGTCGGATCAATTTAGTCGATCAAAGAAAAATAGCTATTTTAGTGTTAAATAAGAGATAATTTGACAGAAAAATAATTAAAATTGTTCATCGAAGAATTAAATTAACGAATATTGTGTTACGTCAGCAGACAAAATGATTGGATTTTATTTATATAAAAATGGAAACATTGGCCCATGCACGTGTAATTTGTCATACCCTAAACTAATTGTAGTAATTGAATTTCTTATATATCGTGTTGTTTTTCGTTTTGCAGGTGAAAGGGTCAGAGCTGAATGACTCGGTGGAAGTCGTAGCTCTTAAACCATGCACTCTCACATTGGTCGAAGGTAACTAAAATATGAGCAAATTGAAATTTTATTAATTCATTAAAAAATGAGCATAAATGGGTCAATCACGTGGATTACGGATCCAGGTGAATTGGTTTGTGGCGGGCTCAAGTTTGGCCCGTATATTAGAAGATAAATAAAATAAAATTTAATATTAAAGTAAAAATTTTTTAATGGATTTATGGGCTGACCTATTTAATCTACAACTTAAATTTAAAATTTTTAATATTTTTAGATTTTGTAGTAGGCTCCTGAGTTGATCACCTAATTCGCAATCCATCTTGGGTTGAAAATTTCCAAGCCAAGTCAACAGGGTGAAACACCTCAACCTGTCAAATGTTGAATTTTTAATGAACCTTCCCACTTCACTACGGAATGACCATGTAACAGCTCTATTTACGGATAGACACACAAAATGCCCTAGAGATGTCTAACACCAAATGTGTCGAGTTTGGCTATACCTTTCGAGCATATATATTAAATGTGCAAGCTTTGCATTTGTCTAAAACATAATGGCGATCTAAATATGAGTTTAACTCGGCTAAAGAGGTAGAAGTGAAAAGGCATACCATGAAGATAAGTAATGACGTAAAAAAAATGCTAATACACTTCTTTTACATGTTTAAAGACTTCATTCCACTTCTATACGTCCCTTCATACAACACAATAGTTCTTTTGAGCTCGAGCCTTTAACCTAATTGTCAATGCCGTTGAAGACCGTTGATTAATGTATTCACTTATGATAGAGATTTCAAAAGTGATTTCTATAGATTTGTACTGGGCCAAAGCTCCCGAGAGCTTTTATAAAGAGCCCGGTAATAATCAACAAAAATAATTGTATGTGTATACAATAAATGCCCTGTCTTAATAAAAAAAGAACATTCTTTTTCAATAATCATCAAAATAACAGCCTCCTTAAATTTGATCGGTCTTAGTTGGACCATTGTTTATATTGTAATAATTATGAATTATAATAAATACGATCCATAGCTATACTACAATATACTATTAATGATTAATCACATGTGCATATATTATAACCTTTATTAACTATAACTAATGTAATATTATTTAATTAAGAAGATACACTCTTTATTTAATTACTCTTGATTAATGAAGTCTAAAATTAAATTACATTAATATTTTTAAAAAAAAAACTCATGGTGTATTATTAAATTTTTTTTCATTAATTAATAGGGATCTAGAGTTTAAGAGTGGGCATATTATTAGATTTTTTTTCATTAATAAATATTCATACAATATGCTAAGGCTCATTAGTAATTTAATTTATCTGATTATTTTTATATAAAAATATACACGGTTAAGTTTCTTTAATCTCATTTCTTAGGATTAGCAATGTTGTAAGCGGAGAAGATTTTATAAATATTGGCTTAGGGTACTAATTTACATATATTTATATATTATATATATTACACATGTGACAAATGACGATTCGCTTGCTCCAGCACTCCTGTCAATTCATTCCTAGGTCAACATGGAGGAGCGCCGAATTTCATTCTCATATGATAACCTCTTATACTTTAATCATATTGAGGGAATTATATTACACATATAATATGTGTGTGTTCATTTAAATTGAATAAGATCTTTTGAGGTGTTATGTATCTCAACACCTATCATTTTTTTTCAACCATTATCCTAGTAAATTATTTAATGGGGATAATATAGTAAACATCTCATATTTTTTTTATGACAATTAAAAATTATTGTGTTATATTTTGTTTAAAGCATTCAATATATTATGGCGATTTAAAATTTTGAGGGGACGTTTTAATAAAATGGGCAGAGGACTACGACGAGGAGCGTGCCGTCGAGCACGTGCGGCGCCTTTTGGACATTGTCTCCCCCACCACCTGCTTTGGCCCGCCTCCGCCGTCGCTGTCTCCGAGTGATGCTGCCTCCGCTACTGAAAAGGATGGGAAGAAGGGACTCAGAGGCGCCGACGCCGCGGGAAACCGGAAGACCTCTTCGGAACATCAGTGCCAAGGGCCACCAAACTCTCCCTCAACCTATCCGGCAGCCAAGGATTCGTCGGATGATCTGGAGGCCGAGATGAGTGGCGCTTGCCCTCGGCTGGGAGCCTTCTACGAGTTCTTTTCGCTTGCCGATCTCACCCCTCCCATCCAGTGTGAGTTCAATTTCTTCCCTACTTGAATTTAGAATCAAACTGTTTTTTTTTTCTTCGGCCTTTTTATGGTCGGTTCCTATTTTGCAGTTATAAGACGGACGACAAATCTTCGGAAGGATGAATGCCCATCCGACGACCATCTCTTCTTCCTCGAAGTTCGTATCTTTTGACCACCTAACATGCTTCTCTGTTTCGAATGATTTGATCCATGTTCATTTCGTTATTGGGCTAGGTGAAGCTATGTAACGGGAAGCTTGTGATCATCGAGGCTCGTGCTAGAGGATTTTACAGTCTCGGGAAGCATCTCGTCCTTTGCCACAATCTTGTCGATCTCTTGAGACATCTCAGTAGAGCATTTGACAATGTCAGGCTTTGATCCCTTACCAGATTATATTTAATCTTCAATAATTTTTCTTCTACTTTATTCATCCTGGCAATTTGCTGAAATAACAATGCTGGAGAATTTCTCCCAAAATAATGCTAGGACAGTTGAATTTGACAATTTTGAACATATTGCGAGTTATTTCTCATGCGTTAGTGTTACTTCTAACATAGTCATCATCCCAATGGTGTGCTCTTTGCAGGCTTACGAGGATCTCATGAAAGCCTTCATAAAACGTAATAAGGTTGGTTTAATTTCTATCTTGGTAGATACAAGTTTTTTTTCCCCTAAAAAGTTCCAAGGAAATATTTTTATTGTTTCTTTTTTTACGTTTTTGTACTTCATTGTTCTAGTTCCCTTTTCTTTTGCTGAAATGATACACTATTACTTCTTTTCATATCAATGTGATGTATGATTAAATTAAATTTGTGACTCGCAGTTTGATTGTGGTGCCCTCTTCATTTATGATCCAAAACTATTTTTCAACGTGAATCTTGACCAAAAATAAGCAAACCACCAGGTTTTCATACATAACTATGTTTGAGAGTCGCTGAGTTTGATCTGTACTTTTATCAACTTTATTTTCCTGTAACTATATGTGCCTGATTCCTATTCGGGACCTCTTAAAATTTAGCTCACTCTCATTTCAAATTATGCTTGCAACATTTAGACTGTAGCTTATGTACATTTTTTTATTATATGTGTCAATCATACAATTCACAATGCTTTATTTTAACCTTCGATATAGTATTGTCATTCTTTAACTGCTCTATCATCTCATTTCAGTTTGGAAATCTTCCATATGGATTTCGTGCAAACACATGGCTTGTACCACCGGTTGCTTCTCAGTTGCCATCTATATTTCCTTCCCTACCCGCTGAGGATGAAACCTGGGGAGGGAATGGAGGTGGATGTGCAAGGGATGGTGAAGGCAAAAGTATGCCTTGGGTAAATGAGTTCCTTTTTCTTAAGTCCATGCCTTGTAAGACAGCAGAAGAGAGACAGATACGTGACAGAAGAGCCTTCCTTCTTCATAGCTTATTTGTTGATGTTGCAATATTAAGAGCTATTGCAACAATGAAGCAACTTATGGAGAAAAATCACGATAAACTTTCACTAGGGGAAGATGAAATACTGCATTTTGAGACAGTGGGAGATTTTAGCATCACTGTCACCAAAGATGCTTCAGATGCAAGCTGTAAGATGGACACAAAGATTGATGGGAGCAAAATTACTGGAATTGATTTCCAGAATCTTATCCAGAGGAACTTGCTAAAAGGAATTACTGCTGATGAGAATACATCAGCTCATGTAAGAGAACTTGTATATTGTTAGTGAATCTTATGAAACTATGCAATTATCTATTTTGGTTTTTAATGTTTGTCGTCAATCAACAAATTTGTGGGTTTTGACCGCAGGATATTGCCACTTTAGGGGTCGTTATTGTGCATTACTGTGGTTACATAGCTGTTGTGAAAGTCAATTACAATGAGGAAAGTGAAGTGAATTTACCTTTCCAAGGTGTTGAAATCAAGGATCAACCAAACGGTGGTGCAAATGCTTTGAATATTAACAGGTTTTTGTTGTATATAGATGTATTTGTTTCTTTGTCTGAATCCATTTTATATGTTTACATTCCTAATATGCTGAATCTATTATCTGTTGTTTCAGTCTCAGAATGCTTCTTCATAAGAGCCATACATCACGAGAGAAAAGGGATCAAAGCTCAAAACAGGAGGAACTCTCTGCAGCACAAATGTTTGTGGAGAAATTACTGAAGGAGAGTTTGGTTAAGCTTGAGGAAGAGAAAGCTGGAAGCAATGCCTTCATGAGATGGGAACTGGGGGCTTGTTGGATTCAACATTTGCAGGATCAAAATAATGGTGAAGAGGACAAGAAACAAGCAGGTGGAAAAAGTGAAAAACAAACAAGAGAAACGATAAAAAATGAGATAAAAGTGGAAGGCCTTGGGAAACCTTTTAAAATCCTCAAAACCCCTTTAAAGCAACCACATCCTGATGAAGAGAAAACTTCAATTGTTGACAAGAATTTAACCATTAAGACCCTTGACGGGAAGCAAAACGTGAGCTTGCCATTCAGTGAACCTCATAAGGAAAGCAGAGAAGCTGAGAAAGCTTCCATGCTCAAAGATTTGTTACCTGAACCAGCATATACACGGTTAAAAGAATCTAATGTTAGACTTGATATGAAGGTATTTATGGGATAGATGATTTAGGGTGGTTTTTTTTATGTCTAATTTTTTCACTTTCTAAATTAAGAATTCCAGAAATTATCAGCCCTAAACAATAGAGTTGCGACAGAATTTTAGAAAATTTCTGCAATATTGAGACAAGAATGCTTCATGTGCAACAAGCAACAATTTGTACTATCATGTGCATTTTTTTGTTAACCTATCTCACTACCATGTAGTATAACTTTTGTGACTTGCTACTTGATAACTAGTCTTTCATTCACAATTACAAATTGGTTAGCCTTAATCAGGTTGCTACTTTGAGAGAACTTGTGTTGTTTACTGTATATAAAAGTAAATTCATAGGAAGTGCAAAGCATGCCCCTTGTTAGCCTGATATACTAAACTAATCAGCTAAGTCAGTTTGAATTTACTACTGATAAGGTTAGGATATTCACAACTCTGGTATAAACCTATGTAAGATCAGGCATTATGGTGATGTTTTATTTCTTGAATGTGTTCAATCTTTCCATATTCTCTTTCTCAATGATTTAGGATTCAATTCAGGGTAAACAATATTTTCCTATCTTGTCTCCTTCGGATCACATTAGAACAATTTGAAGTGACAGCAAATTCTTAGAGGAATAGATAACTTGGGTGCCTTGATTTTGTCTCTATTAACAATTAAAGATTTCTGTGCACCTTGCTCCTATGTTCTAGCATTAATTTTGTAGACAGAAAGGTCCAGGGACAAAAACGGAAAAAAAAATCCAACATCATTACCTTTCTCCATCTATCACACATCATGAATTTTGTTTTGTTTCAATCATTTGGGAATTACCAATTTTGCATAGTGTTTAACTAATTTATTCATTTTTTCATCATCAGTCTCCACAGGAATTAACTGAGATGGCAACAAGATATTACAATGAAGTTGCCCTCCCGAAGTTGGTAGGTTCATAGGATTGTTTATTTCACATCTGTTGCATTCTTCTTTTTTCTTTTGTTGATGACTTTGACACGTATGAATTGTTCCTTGATATGTGTTAAAGGTTTCAGACTTTGGATCGTTAGAACTTTCCCCTGTTGATGGTCGAACTCTGACTGATTTCATGCATACAAGAGGCCTACGAATGCGTTCGCTTGGTCAAGTTGTAAGTTACCCATTTAATACGAAGAGATTCAGTATACTTAGATTTTCAAGATGTCACCACTAAAATGGTTAAAATACATTTTGTATTATGTTCACTGTTCAGGTCAATCTTTCAGAGAAGCTATCTCATGTGCAGTCACTCTGCATTCATGAGATGATAGTAAGATCTTTTAAGCATATTGTACGGGCTGTGATTGCTGCTGTTAATGAAACCAGAGATTTGTCTACATCAATAGCTGCAACTCTTAACTTGCTCCTTGGGATCCCTAATGTTGGAATTTCACATTGTTCTGTTCATGTGCATTCCCTGGTCTGGACATAGCTCACACTGTTCTTGAAGAAGTGATATGATTGGGAACTTACAATCTTAAACTATCAGGACATAAGAAAGTATGCCCGCTTGAGAGGGTTATGCCATAAGGTAATTACCATATTCCTTTTGGAAAAGTTTTGCATCAACATGACATATAGTTTTCCTTTTTATATTACCTTCACTCTTCCTAGGTGGGTATTGAATTGACACCTAGAGATTTTGATGTGGATTCAACTTCTCAATTTGATAAATTGGACATTATCAGCCTTGTCCTGTTCACAAGGTAAAAACAACACAAACTAATTATTATCTAAAAGTGTTCCATGCAATGGAGGGCCTTAATTTCTTTCAAATCTTCTGTAGCAAGTTTCATGCTCATCTGCAGATGGGTGACAACTATTGGAATCTTCAAAAATAGCCCTTGACAAGGGAAAACTTGAAGATGCAGTAAACTATGGGACAAGGTCATTTTTTTGTAACATACACTGATGTATTTCCTTCTAAACCAAGCCTTCTTGGTGTATCATTTTCTCATGCCTTAAAGTGTATATGGACGCAGGCTCTGGCAAAACTGATTGTAGTCTGTGGTCCCTATCATTGGATGACTGCTGGAGTATACAGTCTTTTAGCTGTAGTCCTATACCATACTGATGATTTTAATCAGGTGCATTTTCATTTTATTTGTGAAACTTAATGTTATGTTTCATGGAATTTGAGTATCTAATTTGTTTTGTACTTCATACTTGTGATTATTTATTAAGATTTTCAACCTACAATCAATCTAACACATGTATATGCATGTGATCTATACTTTTCTTTACCTACGTTAATCCTTCATTCTCACTATGCATTAGAAAAATCGTCAAGTGTGTTATTGTGATTCATCTGCTAGTTAAAACAGATTAGAGTGTAGTTTTTTCGGAGCCATATATCATGATGAATGCATGTGCCTATTGTATTCTGTCAAGAGATTGAACATTCATTATATAGAAAAAAAATAATGAAGTTTTGATTGTAATAATGGAAGTGTTGACTCTAATAATAATGCTGGTTCAAATTGTTATAAGAAATATCTTCATTTTGTAGTTAAATTGTACTAATGGAAGTGTTGATTGTAATATTGGTTTGTGATTTTTGTAGAAAACCAATAACTAGAATTCTAATAATCTAGTAAATGGAGTAATGTCTCATTGAACTGGAAGCAAGCCGCACAGACAATTGATATATGACATAGTCATAAACATATATATTAATTATTATGTTTATTATTTATGTTGTGTTTACTTGGGGAAATACATTATTATATCCCTATTATTTCCGG
>JBAMIB010381562.1:0-10767 GCA_037177415.1 Kaempferia rotunda | reverse complement strand
ACAATCAAGATGAGATGAATTATCAAAGTTTGGGTTACAATTGCATACAATGTGTTGATATATTTTCTCAAGCAAATCAGAGTGTAGCATAATGTCATGATGATTCACAATCAAGTGGATCACACCAGTTGCAACTCGATGAGATGAATGACTTGGAGGACTCTCAACACTCAGATACTCTTGCTCCTAGTTAAATGAATACCACAACTAAAGATTTTAAAGAATTCTTGGTGCAACAAAGGTTTTGGGCACTACAGAGATTACTACAAATTGATGACAACATTGCCTCTGAATTCGTACCCCTCCAAGCCTCCTTTGTACCTCAGTATGATGTACATGATGTTGTAATAGGAAGTGTAGGGGATTGCACTATAGAACTAGTATTTCAAGAATCATCTCATATATCCACACAATAACTTGATGATATGAGTTTTGCATGAATTGAACATGTTATGAATTAATATATAGGAGATTGTAATGTAGAAGCAGTATCCAAAGAATCACGATCTTTAGTTGCACTATTACCTCCACCAGAGCTAGAACCATGATTTGTTCATGATGAAATTACATCCACTTGTTTAGATCTTGCAAGTAACTTTCAGCTATGAAACATAAGTATTTCTAGTGATCTTTTTGAAACTTTATAAAAGTACCTGCATTTGATTTTATTGGATGTGATTCAATTTCTAATACATACTCAATCCATATTAATATGGTTCTAGTTCTATCTTATATAGCATGCTTGTTCTAAGTTTTTATTTTGGGTGTGTATGTTCTCATGGAGCATATAATTGGAAGCTCTGTTTAAATCGTCTCCGACCTCCGAAAAGAACTCTCAAGGAGACAAAGATGGAGAGAGCAACACTTTACTACTAAATTCTCATCTTGAAAGCTCCCAAGAGCCCTTGGAAAGAAGGTGTTGAAATATCTTACCCCTCCAAGAGCGAGATTTAGATGAATCTTATGAGGTGGTCAAGCTAATGATCTTAAATAAGCGCTTCTTGGGAGGCAACCCAAACTCTTTCATTATTTTTATTTATGTCATTATTTTATTTCATTTTCCTAAAAACTCTTATCCCTCTACCTAATTTCTCTTGTCCAATTTTCTTTTTCAAGGTTCATTGATGAGGAGGAGTATGTAGATAGATGAGTAATTTCAGAGCTTGAACGATATAATATAAGACACACTTCATTTGGTAACTCCTCTTTCTCTCATATCTCCTACAAATTTGATTTTATTTTCATTGGGAGAATGAAAAATTTAAATCTGAGAGAATGCATAGTGGGTTGTAGATTAGTTCTTTTTGCATAATAAAAATATCCTAGCTACATCATACATCATGTCATTGTTGCTTGTTCCTCATAGTAAAATGATAGTACACTTTCATCTAGATATTAATGTTGTGATTTGGTATCCTAGTATGTCTATTGATCTATATTTTCCTATCTATAGTAGCATGAAGTGAGTATGAGTTTTACCAGAAGAATTTGTGTGTTGGCCTAGTTTTTGGATCTCTTCACACTTTGCTTGACTTTAATAGTAGATAATCATGAAAGTAGTCATAATTCATAGATCTGGACTAGTACTCTTGCTTCTATAGCGACCTTTTAGTTGTATTTTGATTACTGGATAAACTTGGATCATGTAAGCTCATTTAGAAAAATGAAATCCAGAGAAAAAAATGAGGGTTGTTTGAGTGTGACATCCTTTTGTAAACTCTCAATTAATAATAAGGGATTATAAAAATTTATTGTCATAAGTGGAAACTAATATTTCACCCCTTTGAGACCAAGTTAGGTTACTGGATAAATGAATACTATGCTTCTCTTGATATCGAGTATTCCTTTAAAACCTTGTGTAGTTTGAATGAGCTGAACTATGTGTGTGGTATGTAAGTGTCTATCGCTAGAAGTATAAGAAACATGGTTAGATGACGAAGTGACTAGGAGTTGATGTGCGTAGGATATACCTATTATTATGCATCATTATTGCACATCACTATTCTTTGATTGTGTGTGTTTTACGCTATTGCATTCCCTTTTACTTTCATTTCAGCATTATTACACCCATTTGTGCGGAGATATGCCCTTGTATGATTTATTATGTAGGAGCACGTTTTAGGAGCATTTTTTTTGTGTCCGAGCATATACCTCCCCCATGTCTTAACCATTTGTACTTATGGCTAGTAGCCACCCGTGATTTACCTCCTCCGTGTTGGCCTAGGGACGGGTTGACAGGGGCGCTGGGCGAGCGATTTCGCCTTTTGCCACATGGACAAGCATGAACATCCTCTTCCTAAATAAAATACAAAAGCAATCATTAGCACAGAAAAAAACCAATCATTCGCACAGAATTATATATTTCTGAACTATATCTCCGTTGTTACATCGATCGTTATCATAATAAAACATAATTAATTTAGAATTCATAATGACGGAAAGATATTATCCGTTTCCAATTAGACACGGAATTTAAATTTTATCTCTAAATAATAAAAAAAAAGCATAGTTAATCTAGAATTTACAGTGAGGGAAATATATTATCCATCTCTAATCAGATATGAAATTTAAATTCTATCTCTAAATATAGATATATATTTCGTTGTTAAATAAAATTACTGTATTTAAATATTAATGATGGATTATATTATCCGTTTTCAGAGATGGAATTTAATCTCTAGATAGGGACGAAGTAATTTATTCTATTTTTTATATATTGATGTGGCTCCATTTTTTTTTTTAATTATCCTGACTTGTCGATGCAAATGAATAGAGAGTTTCCTTTTCAATCGTCCAACCAAAATGCATACTCATCCACAGATATGAATGTCAATTCTGCATATATACTTCAGACTGTACACTTGAAACATAGAAAAACCTTTAATCCCAATCAGAAACCAAGAACAAAAAGAATCAACTACTGGTTTATCTGATCATGAACAAGGTATTTCTTTTCTCTGATATATATCGATCACTCATCAGTTAATCCACACGTACGCCTCTCGCTCGCTCGTGTGATCTTCTCGATCTTGTCCGACAAAAAGGACACTTCGAGAGGTTTTGGGCCTCTTCCTTGTTAATGATTAATTGCACATTAACTTCACCTTTTGTCGATCGTGTGAGTTCCAATTG
This sequence comes from Kaempferia rotunda, assembly GCA_037177415.1. Classification (NCBI taxonomy): domain Eukaryota; kingdom Viridiplantae; phylum Streptophyta; class Magnoliopsida; order Zingiberales; family Zingiberaceae; genus Kaempferia; species Kaempferia rotunda. The sequence goes on along the minus strand of JBAMIB010381562.1, from coordinate 7,635 downwards.
ATTAATCAGCTGGCTTAGGAATGATAAGAGAAGAACTCGCCTAACCCTTTTTCCAGATTAATTAATTAATTACCTCGATCGGTGGTAGTGGGCAACGCGTGAAGATTATTTTGCCTACGGGTTGATTAGTTTGCTTTATATGAAGGAAGGCCAAGTTGATGATGATTTGATTTGACTCGTGGCGGCCTGGTTGATGAGATATGTTGGCGAGGCTGCCACCATAAATATTGTTAGCGTAGGCAGGTGCTCCTGGTGTCCTCGTCAGGCTATGACTCAGATGCAACAGGGCTTGCATGGACAGGAAAAGGAAAGGGGAAAGTTGCTCGAAATTTCTGTAAATATTTTGAGGACTGCAAATCGGATGGGGACACCTGAACTGCCTGTCGTTTACTCCGCTAGCTATTTTTAATTAATTCGAGTCGGTGGATTTCAGAAGTTGTAGATTTGCAGTAAATTTTAAGTTTGATACATTGTCGTGGCAAAAAATCAGAGGCATATATAATATATACATGCAGGTCAAGGGCAGAAAACATCACGCTAGACCCAACCACATGGCAAATTAGCATCTTAAGTATGTATACAGAAAATAATTATCACTGAGACAACCTTCCTGGAAACCTTCGTCGTCATCATTAAATGATTGAAATCAACTTAAAGTAATTAAAACATGGGCATGCAAACAGGCATTAAAGGTTCTTCGGTGCACTTGGAAGCTGCTTAATCGTTCAAGGAACGAGAGATGAACAATGATACAGAGCAATCATTGTTGAAGGAACTGCAGATGAACAGCAGGAGAGGCGAAGCAAACGATTAATTAACAGATATTTATTTATTATATTCACACTGCGCAGGGCAGTACCGAGTCCCAAAGCAGGTAGATAGACGTCAACGCTTTTGTTTCACTGCCCTTTTTCTGGAGATTCATATACTTTAATCTGAAGGTTCTAAAGCCTGCAGCAACTTAATTACTCTACTTGCAGCAATTTATAAACTGAGAGAAGAAAAATATAAATTCGGTCAGTACAAACTTACACAAGTAGAATCTGCTACATCGGTTTAAGATTTGCACTGTAGAGGTCTGGAAGATTGTGAATGCGCAGTGAATTGTTCATTGATTGAAGGAGTGAATGCTAATCTATATATATATATTGATCCAAACACTATAATTATATATAGAAGTATTAATTCGAGGAAATTGACATGGCGGAAAAATCATAGAGATATGATATATATAATCCCGCGCGTCTTTTTTGAAGAAAAAACTGTAGATTAATTTTACAGTTTGAAGTTAGTGCGATCGAACCAAATTTGCCGGAACACCTCGACGATGATATCATGGTACTCGTTGGCATTGAGCGACAGGTAGCAAGCGAGAAGCTCCTCCAAGTCCTTGGACGCCCGGATGTTGTTCTCGGCGATCATCTCCATCATCGAGTCCCGGAAGTCCCTCTGCGGGTCTAATGATGACTTCACCACCGCAAAGCTCGACGGAAACGGCGAGCCCTTCTTCTGCTGCAACGTTGTCGCCGGCCGCCTGTTGCTTAGCATCTTGCTCGTGAGCCGCGGCGAGTTGGCTCGAATTCGGAAGCGGCGGAGGCTGGCGGGAGAGACCTTCGGTTGGCTCTGGCTCTGGCTCTGGCTCGTGATTTTGCTCTTGCTAACCAAGATTGCATTTTGATCGATCCAGGAATTGTGGTGCAAGCTTTTGTCCTCGTATTCGGCTTCTTTCGGCGCGGACTTCGTCAAAATCGGAGGCAGTTTGAGCTCGGAGATGGACTCGAGCTCAAACTCATCCAGCTTTGAGTTCTTGCTCGAGTCCATGTCCGTGGTAGAGGGCGTAAATCTGCAGCTTGCCGAATGCAACCACGATTCCACGTCGTCGGACCCGAAATCGAGCTCAAGTTCCTCCCCGTTCACGTAGAGGTCACGTCGAACCGTCGGCATCTCCGACGGAGACGGCGCCGGAGTCAGCAATTCTTCCGTATTTAGTGCTCTGGCTCGGTAGCCGGCTGGAACAGAGGAGGTCACCAACCTCGGCTTGATGAGCGGTGCTCGGGGGGGCTTGTTCCTGCTCCGCTTCTTGGAGTTTCGATGAGGCTCGCCGGGAAAGTGGGTGTCCATGGCCTTGGAGTGGGTGGGGAAGGAGGAGAACCCCTCTGCCTCTGTTCTGCTGGAATGGTAGCAAGAGGCTCTATTAGGAAGAAGTTTGCTGGCCGGCGGTGCGACTGGCTTCGGTGAGACCACGCCCACCCTCGACGGCTGACCTCCGTTGCTTTTCCTCGATCTGCGGCTCATGGCTTTGAGCTTGTAGAACCAAGTGTTCGGCATAATGTCCGAGAGACGAAACCTATGGTTTCCCATCAGAGAGAGGCCAAATTCGACTCAAAACTAACAAGTAAAAGAAGAAGATGCTATAGCTTTTGTGCTGGCGCGCACAAGAATCTAGTGAAGTTGATGAACTCAAAGCTTAACAATACATGAATTGGTTTTTGATTTGGAGCTGAGGTGGGAGATAAATAGGGAGGAGTGGAGGATGGAAGTGGGGAGGAATAAAGAAAGTGACTCGAGGCTGGTCTTTGCCCAATTGAAGAGAGGGTCCTGCAGCACTAGAGCTAAAAATAATGTAACTCAAACACAAGGTTGATACAGTGTGTGTTACAAATTAAAGTGATGTTGTCGTTGCCACGTTTTATTTAGTTTTATTTTATTTTATTAGTAGTGATAATGTTTCCTTTTATTTTGGGATTAGCCAGTAGAACGAGTCAAGATAAGATTTCTTTTATTTTTGGGATTAGCCAGTAGAACGAGTCAAGATAAGATTTCCTATTTTAGTGGTGTCATGTTTATCTCTTATGGTGTATTTAAAGGGTCCAATGTATGTGTAGTTCATCAGAGTCGTGTAAGAGTTTTCCACGAATAAAAGTTAATTAGAGTTTTTCCATTTCCTTCAAGTCCTTCTCCTCTTCTAATCTTCTTCTTCACGGTTCGATCATCAAGGTCTTCTCTCTGAGTGACCTTCGTTTTTCGCTACAGTGTGGTCCTCCTCATTGCAGACGAGACAAAAGCTTTCACGTTTTGTTATTAAAATATCAAAACACCCTGACTCAAGAACTCTCGCAGCTCTTCCTTCTGCAAGCAATACACTGGAGACGTACACCAAATGTTGTTGTTTTAAAACCGCTGTCGGATAGTACAATGAACAAATGCTAGCTGCTCTAGCACAAGGCCAGGGAGTTTCCCTACACTCGTCCAGCTCTCCGAACACAAGCTTGATTTTTTACAGATCGTTATAATGGAATCTTAAGCAATTCTTTATGATCTAACAGATTAAATCAATTGTTCATCATCGCATTCGCATGTGGTTCTCAGCTCTGCTGTCTGCTTCATGTTCCTTCATTTCAGTGCAACCTGTTGACATTGTTTCCCCACGCAGTCCATTCTTTTAGTCGAAATGTTACAGAGATCACGGAACTACAGAGCGACGCAGTCTATTTCAACGCGACCAGGCCGGAGGCTGCAGAAATTTGTTCGATGAGTTGAATCATTGAAAGGCGAATGGCACGGGCAATTCACCGTAGAAGGAAACTGTAGGAGGCTCAGCTCTCGGGCAGCGTCGGTTTGTGAGGTGTCTCATCGTTGGATTGTGCGCAGATTTGGCGAAGCTGAGATTCACTGTCAGACTGCTGTTTCTGATTTGGTCGTCCACCTAAAATATGGCGCAACAGCAGCTGTTTTGTCACCGCACTTGGTTGATATGATATCATTCATGTTTTGATCCACAGAATTGGAACCTGAATTATCTTATTCTTTCTTCTCAACGATCTCAACTACAGCTCTAAAGTAAAGAAAAAAGTTGAATGAAAACGAATCCAGATCAAACACATGAGTAGGAATAAAGGAAACACTTAAATACAAAAGTGAGTGCCATAAGTATGTTTCCGTGAGAATCTTATTTTACAATTTATAAAGGAAAGGTGACAGTGCTTGGGATTAGACATTGAACACGACGAAGTGGATGCAAACCAAAATCACAAATACACAGAAAAGTGATGAAAGGTTGAAAATAGCATATATTGGGCAATAGACTATGCAATAAGCTGGAGATGGAGACGGGTGAATTGGACTAGGCAATGAGCAACACCCTAAAATATTGAAGAGTCGAAACTAGCATATCATATATATTCGACTATGGAATAAGCTAGAGAGTAGCCTGGTGTATTAGACTAAGCAATACTTTTGGCTCGACCAGTCCAATCCTGACTTTTCAGCCTGTTTGAGGTGTCCAATCCGGACCTTTCAGCTTGAGTGTAGACTGGTGTTTTGTTGTATATTCTTTAGAGAAAAAAGAATATATATCATTTGACATTAAGTAAAAATATCTTTAAAAGGCATGATTCAAGAACAATTCGTAGTGCAAATCAATGATTAAGAAAACACAACCAAATTAAAGACCTAAACCCCTAGTTATTATACAGCAACCCAATTGTATACAAGTTGGTTTTGATACACCTCCTGTTACTAGAGATACAGGTCCTGCAATGGAGTTCCCAATCCTAAAGCCGGGAGTCACAGTATAACCCAACTCCAAACTTCATGCCTGTGTTAGAAACTGCATCGCCTACCACATCTTCCATGAACTCCCAGTGCCCGTGCCCGTGCCCGTCTACATTGCAACGAATGACCTGTAAATTGGAGTCTTCATAAGCCTCCCAATCAGCACAAATGACCTTTAATCAAGATTGGCCAAGAATGAACCCTCCATCTTGGATGGAACTGCTAGTGCATATCTAAACTGGAAAAATCTTCCAAACCGAGAATCTTGAATCTGCATTATCAGGTGCTGCATTTTCTGCATCAAGCTGATCTTCCTTTTCGCACCTCAATTGGAGTTTTTCCGAGTCTAATTGGCGTGCAATTTGGACTGAAATTGTGCCACTAGATCCTCGTGTTGGCAAATCTCAAAAAATAGATAAGATGTCCTCTGGACGGTGGGTGGTTAAGACATAGGAGGTTGGCATATAAGGTCTTGAGGTCGAAACTCGGCATGTCCGAGCATACCTCCTTCATATCTTGATCATTTGCACTAATGGTTAGTAACCATCCGTGATTCACCTCCTCCGTGTTGATTTAATGACGGATTGGCGGGGACGCTGGGGGAGCGAATCACCTTTTTGCCACATCAAAAAATAGATAAGACTGAAACTTGTAAACTTCCTCGAAATCAAAATGTGTCCGGAGCACAGAGACCGTGACTTCATCAACCAGCTTTATCTTCCCGGGCAGTAAGGGAGACGGGATTGCTCTAGGAGAATTGATGTAAGATACATCAATAAAATAATAAATGACTGATCTGTAGGTCAAGGGCGAGTCAATGTCAGAGCCAGATCATTGTGAGAAGTCAAGGGAGGGTCAGCAGAATGCTGAATCATCATGGTCAATAAGGTGCCAGATCATCATCCGGCCAGTAGTCAGTCACCCCCCATGGCAGACTGGGCCACTCGGCCGGTCGGCTGAATGAGCCGACCGGATAATTATAGCCCATCGGACACATCAATCTCAGACAACGCGATCAACTCTGCAGGAGTCAGAAAGTAGTTTCCCTAGCATATGCAATAGATCGGTCGGCGGATTTACCTGCCAAGGTTAATAGCCAATCGACCCATAACAGTCGAATGACCATGAGTGTAAGATCCGATCAGCACGGAAGACAAGAATCCTCTTTGTCACCTAGCTAACTGAATGTCAGAAGAATATTCTCTGCCGGCAAAATAGCTTGTCAAATGCGGACACGTGACACACGCAATCATAGCAAGCCTATTTATGGAAAGCCCAATTTGAAAGGTAATCATTGCACGTGGACAGCTGACATGAAACCCTAATTCTCCTACACTATAAATAGGCCTTTTTTGTAAAGGCCACAGGTACGCGCACGCTCCAGCTTCTACATAAACTTTCTTCAGCAAACTTCATTCTTCAACTTCGTTAGGCTAACTTGAGTGTCGGAGGATCAAACACAGAGAAACGTCTCCCTGTTTGGTTGCTAACGCTCTCTGCTAGTTTTTGGTGCAAAGGAAGTCGATCACAGCCTCGCCATTGACTCCTGGATCCACGTGGACAGGGACCTCCCCGGTGTCCGACTGCTCGTTTACAGACAGAATCACATTTGACGCCATCAGTGGTAATTGCCCTGTGGCTGAAGCGAGAAGATGGATGAAGCCGGATGAATGACAGTCACCTTGTCAAATGAGGATTTGGAGTTATTGGTGAATGCCCGAGCGGAGAAATTACTGCGACAACAACAGGCGCTCAACCAAGTGGTGGAAGTGGGAGATCAGCCGAACGAGATGGCTACGTCCGTCATGGGACCACGGACAGAAAACCGTGCGGGACCTGAGCGCCCAAGGGGACATCATACGATGCCGTGCCGACTGGGGACAAACAACCAACGAGGCCTCTTAGTTTACCGGCTGTACTCCCTTCCCCGATAGCACATTACAGAGCGCTCTTTTGAACACCTATAAAAGAGAACCGATTGAGTGACTCTTCTAGTTCCTCAAAAGAAGTCACATTGTCGAAGGCAAGAAGGAAGGGTAAAACATTGATTATAGATCGCTCGCCCGAGCTGAATCGCTCACCTTTCTCCCTTGAAGTCCTAGGCGAGCCACTGCCTCGCCATTACCGATCGCCCACCATTGCTGAATATGGAGGATCGGGCAACCCATAAGACCACTTAATCAAATTCGAGACAGCGACCGACCTGCATTAATACACGGACGTGGGTGAGATGCCGAGTGTTTTCATCCACCCTAGCGGGATCAACTTTAAGGTGGTTTAACCGACTGCTTGCTGGTTCGATCAACCAATTCTGAGAATTCTGAAAAGTCTTCTTACACCACTTCGCTAGTAGTCGACGACATCAGCAGACTACTGTTAACTTGTTCGCCCTGAAGCAGGGTAGTAAAGAGCCGCTCTGAGCTTTGTAAAGAGGTTTAATGACTTGGCAATGGAGATCCCAGATGCTACGCCGGAAATCCGATTGAGCGCCTTCTCCCAGGGTGTTACAAAAGGAGAATTCTTCAGATTGCTCATTCGTGACCCTCCTCATGATTTTGATCATCTCGTGAGTCAAGCGACCAAATATATCAACGTGGAGGAAGCTGAAGTTGAACGGAGGAAAAAAGCCTTGCCAGAAGAAATAAAAAAACCCTGTCAACTAGAAAGCTATTGTCAATGCACCCCGTTAAGAAGCCCGAATGGGTCCCAGAGCCGGACAGACTACCGGTCTTCCAGGCAGGTGCATCAAGTGGAGTTATCCCCCGAGAGGAAAAGACAAACTTCTGGTAAATGACAATTCTGCATGTGTCACAAGAGCTATTTAGACAGTACGCAAGACTGTTGGCGTATCATCCAACCAGAGCGAAGAAATGAGCAAAGATATCATCGATGGTCAAGATCACCCATATGGAGCTATCACAAGGATCATCGAGGGGTGGATCGGCGAAGGAACATAATGTTGGTGCAGTTTGCACTAACGATCTAACTTGTGTTTTGATGAATGACAAGAAGGTTAAAAGTCAGTGTTTGATCTGGGATGTTCGATTCCCGGTGTGGAAATCCGGGATGTGTGATTCTCGG
>JBAMIB010381457.1:0-21285 GCA_037177415.1 Kaempferia rotunda | reverse complement strand
AATCAGTATAACTGATTTGCTTGAATTCCAACGATTTTGTACAGAATAAAATCGATTCGACTGATAAGGGTAAAATTGAAAATGAGTACGTGATTTCGTCATTTTGAAATTTACCTACGCAATTTGGTAATTTTACAATTTTATCTATGCGATTCGGTAAAAAGCTCTAGTTTTTATGTAGCTTATATACGTTATAATAACTACTCAATAATTTTTATATGACACAAATTTTAAATTTTAAATTCACTCTAAATATGTTGTAGTGTAAAAGTTATAAAGGTAGTTGTTAAGATAATGATAAATAAAAATTTATTTTTGAGATAAAATTATTAAGGGGTGTATGATTTACAAGTGTTCCTTCGAAGTTTCTTTAATTTAGGGCGCTTTTGATTTTTGTCCTTTTTATTTTTCACTTTTAAATTTCGGGCGTTTATTAGTTATTTTTTGAATATATCATATATCAGATCTCTACAAAATCAATACAATAAAATAATAATAAATTGGACAGCCTATTGAATTGGGCCGATAACACTGCAAGTATTGACGTGAACCTGACGTCTGAACCGGTTTGAAAACATGAACCGGTGAGGGTTACGCTACAAATACTCGCACCTGCGGCGATTTGACCTTCAAAACCCTAGCACCAAATCCCATTTCATCCGCCTCGGTCCGCTGCCGCCGTCGAGATGCCGCCCAAACTCGATCCGACCCAGGTCGTCGACGTCTTCGTTCGCGTCACCGGTGGTGAGGTCGGTGCAGCCAGCTCTCTTGCGCCAAAGATCGGCCCTTTGGGTCTCTCCCCGAAGAAGATCGGAGAGGACATCGCCAAGGAGACCGCCAAAGACTGGAAGGGCCTCCGAGTCACCGTCAAGCTCACTGTCCAGAACCGCCAGGCCAAGGTTTCGGTCGTTCCCTCCGCCGCCGCCCTCGTCATCAAGGCCCTCAAGGAACCCGAGCGAGACCGCAAGAAGACCAAGAACATCAAGCACAACGGAAACATCTCTTTGGATGATGTCATTGAGATCGCAAGGGTGATGCGCCCCAGATCCATGGCAAAGGACCTCTCCGGCACTATCAAGGAGATTCTTGGAACTTGCGTCTCCGTAGGCTGCACGGTCGACGGCAAGGATCCCAAGGACCTTCAGCAGGAGATATCGGATGGCGAGGCAGAGGTTCCTCTTGAGTGATTTTATCTTAATTTTGCATTTAGATCATTTTGCTTTAAATCACTTTGCTCTTTAGCTAAGTTAGTTTTGTCGGATTTGATCTTAAGTTACGTTTGAAATCAAAACTTTTATTTATCAACAAAAAAATAACTTTGTAGTTTCTATTTATGTTTGAAGGTGCACTTAAAAATGTCTTGTCTTTGATCTGATTTTGTTGAAGATATGCGACTGCATGTCTTTGTGCTCCATTTGATGAAATATTTCTGTTACTAGATATTTTATAGTAAGTTTAAAAGCCTTTTGTTTTGGAGGTCTTGAGATTTTAGCTTGATTCCCATTCATATTTCTTGATTAATGATAGTGTTAGACTATGGTTGTCCGATCATGCATGTTGTGTATACTTGATAACTCTAGTTCTTAGTTTTTATTAATTTATGATATGTTTCTACTTCTTTTAATTTATGTTAGAGAAGGATTCAGTGTTTGATTACTCCCAATGATGAAAGATGCCTTTTGTGAATCAGTTGCAATTATTGTTTTCCTCTTAACTCTAAGATTGGAGAAATTCTTAGCTTTTCTCCTACAAATTAGCAAACATCCTTTTTTTCAACACTCACTTGATTCATTAATGGTGCCCTGAATCTGCACCAGCATATCTTTTCAACCTTTTGCTTCAGCTTGCAACAAATTCATACAATCTACATCCTGTTGTTTCTCAATCAGGATTTTTATTTCACTGATGAACATTTGATGTTTGTGGGTCTGGTTCTTTGCCTGGTGTATAATAGCTAGCCTCAATCCAAGGTGGGTATGAGAGAGAGTTCAGTTCAGGAAGATCTTCAGACAACTGCAACCGCACCTCAACCCCCAAACACTAACTGCCACTCCATTTACGGCGTCCTCGGGAAATCTTAGAAAACTTGTGCAGTCTAGGAAGGGTGAGCCCATGGAGTCTGTGTTTTGTTGGCAAGTGTAGCATAGCATCTCCCCAACGAGTCATTGAAAACTTCTGCAGTCTATGGAGGCTTGAGGAGCTTAACACTGGCTATTACCACTATTGTTGCCATATGGGTTTCACTGCTGCAGTGGTAAAGCGTCTTCTTTGCCTCCATTACTTTAGGATGGTCTTTATGGTTGAGTCCCCCCATTGCATTGTTGGAATTGCCCAAATGAAGTTAGTCACAGGGAAAGTGAACTTGAAAAGGGCCTAGTCCTCATCCCTCCCAATCCTATTTATGAAGCTCTGTATGGTAATTTTTGTGATTGACTATCACTGGTGATAATATGTTCAATTCGTAGTTACTAGAGTCGGAAATGGTAAGCTCCTGCCACCCATGTCTCTACTTTGGGCTGTGTGCGCTCTTGTCATCCTTCGTGTTGGTCACTGTCATCCGGATATCCATCATCTGCCATTACTCCAATGAATTCTGTATCTCACGCTTTGTCCTCGTTAAGACGTTAATAAATCGGCAATTATCAAAAGGTATATTAATTTGTTTATTTTTTTTTTATTTTATTTTAACCATCTAACTTAAACATCTCTCTTCCCCTATCTATTCACTCTTTAAGCAAATCTCTCCCTTCTTTATTCTCATATCAAGACACCAGGAAGATGGAAAATAATAATAGATGACATAATTCAACTTCATGTAATTTTAGAAATTCATAAAATTTGAAATGAATGGAATAGGAGTTTTTTAGGTTAGGGAATTTTGAACGCTATCTATTATATATTTTTACTTATTTAGAAGTGTTAAAATGTAATTAAAAAATTGGTTGAAATTTCATTTTGAGCGTGCTATTATATCACATCTTCCGTATCAGATTCTATGTTGAGTCTGATGTAAATTATGAAAAAATAAATTTGAGTTAAAAAAATTGATAGGTGAGAGAGGAGAGAGATTTACTTTCTAGAGTGCAGAGAGGCAGTGGAGACTTGAGAGATGAGAGAGATATTGAGATTGTATGCTGTTGATAAAAGGGTATAATGGAAAGATCAGGTAAATTAATGCGCCCTTGTTAATTATCAAAGTATGAGATACCTTCTAATCAATTCAGCCCGGAGTGGAGATTTGCAAGATGAGAGATATTGAGGTCGTATGCGGTTGATAGAAGAGTATAATGGAAAGATCACATAAATTAATATGTCCTTGGTAATTATCAAAGTATGAGATACTTTTTAATCAATTCAGCCCTTTGGTAATTATCAAAATATGAGATACCTTCTAATCAATTCAAAAAGCTAGATGCACCCTTTTATAAATTGCTATAAAAAAACATTCATTTTCACTCCGTTTTATTTTTTATAATAATATTGTTTTCATATCAAATTAATTAATTAGTGGCTTTAATAGACCAAATGAATTCTAAATCATAAAATGATAATTAGATATGTGTTTTTCAGCTCATGAGAAATTTAAATGTTTAAACATACTCTTAGTTTTTATATTCAAATGGACTGATCCATCAAATGTTTTGATTGTCCATCAATTTATTTTGAGAAAAAAATATTTTATGGACAAATAAGTCATTTTAACTCGAAAGGAAAGAAAACGTTTTCATAGATCTGATTTTAATAATGATAAAATTTTGGATCTTATTTTTAAAAAACATATTTTTTATTTTTAAAAATATAATTTTTATGATCCTGTATAATTTCAAATAATAAAATAAAATCATATAACTTCAAAACATTAAATGGTAAAATAAATCAACTATAAATTTTTTGAATTGAGAGAAATTTAAATTTTTCTTTTGAAAATTTTTAATATTTATTAAATAATAATAAAATTTTCAATTTTAAAAAAATATCAAAATATTTAACTTTAATGATTGTATACATCAAAATTGCATTGTGTGCATTTAATTTAGAAAGATAATTTTATATAATTTAAATAGATACATTTTATTTAATTTAAAAAGAATTTTTAATTTTTAAATGTAAAAGCTTCTTCATTTAGTCCAAACTAAGGGTGCAAACGGATTAAACCGATTTGTGAGTTTTTCAATCAGGCTTGAGAAATGTTCGATTCGTATTTGAAATTATCAAATTCGAACCGAATTTGAACATATATTATTTTGTTTAATTTCTCAAAGTTCAATTCAATTTGCAAGACAAACGTAGTGTAAAGGAGGACAACGAGATTTCTCTTATTTTCATTTTTCTAGTAGTATATATACATTGTACAAAGGGACGGGCACGAAGCAATGCAAGAACCATCCATCTTCATTCTTCTCTAAACCCTCAAAATTTAGAAGTTTGATGTGACTAATTTGGAACTAGCAAAGATGAACTACAACATCTATAATAAAACCACCAACCATTGACGATGAACTAACCGCTGTAAGCTGAATCGAAGGAACACCTCCGGCAGTTTAGATGTCGACGGAATATGTTAGCACCGCTCTGGACTTTGTGCTGCAGATACAGAAGGTGAAGTGGGAGATCTACTTCGTATGAGCTGAACACTTCGTGGCATTGTTTAGCCACTCTGACTCAGTTGCCAAAACCACCCACTGACTGGTTTAGTCATGTCATATGGCATGATTCAATAAATCGAATATTGAAATATGATCGACTAGTCGACAAAATCCTCTTATATACAGTTTGTTATCCCGAGTTTGCAGCAACCTCAGCAGCACGCTGCCTCATCATCTCCATTACTGCAGCCCTACGCCGGGAATCAGATTGCTGTTGCAATCTTTTAAAGTGTTCCCTCAGATCTCTGGAAAGGTGATCGGAAGAGTTTTTTTATTTTATTTTTGTTGAATTGACAACATTGAGTCAGAATAATACTGGTAATGAGAGTACCTGCATCGAGGTACAGTGCATGCTGATTCTTTACATGCACGAGCATGTACATGCAGGAGATACCACATCCTCTTACATAAAACACACCCATCTGAAGCACGTATCTTGCATTGAATACCATGACGGAAAAGACCTTTAACTTTCCGGCAGTTTGGATATTGGCACTGTGGAGATCGACACTGCGAACCATGGACCAAAAGATCAAGCATTTTCCGTAGCTGCAAAATAGAAGAAATCCAGTCAGGTTGATATTTACTAACGACAAATTCTGAGCAAAATTTTAGTTGGTTGCAGAAAACTTGAGAGCAGTCTGTCTTGCATTACTGAAAATGTACAAAACATAGCAATGAGCATGGTGGATAGTCATAAAAAAAAATTGAATGCTGGAATTAGAATGTCAAACATAAAGTCATAGTTTAACTGCTGCTTCCATTTTTTTTAGAAAAACGGATAGTGAAGCTCTATTAGCACTTGCAGAACACATAAAAGCATCTGAGGCTATAACTACGAAAATAATATTATGCTGCACATTTGACACATTATTGATAATAAACAAGGATATAAAAGAGACATGTTCACCATTATAACACAATTTCACTAAAGGTTTTAGGGAAAACTCCAAGGTACCTGCCAGACACGCTTTGCTCGAGCTTCTTTGTTTTGTGCATCACGTTCAGCATTTGTCGGATGATTAGTCAAAGTATGAGGATGGTGGTGGCTGATAGCAAGCATTGCATACATCAAAATCTGGACAAGTTTCACAGCGCCAGCCCTGACCAGTTTCAATATCACGGCGGCAAACATGGCACGTGGTCACAAATGCAGGTGCAGTAGGATTATGGAGGTGATATAAGATCATCATTGACGAATGCTTAGCACGGCGTAGAGTATCACACTGATAGTGATTTCCTTGACAAAGACTCAGAAATGCTTGCCTAGTGTCAAAAAATTCACTTTCTAGTATCTCATCTTTATCCTTTGTATCATCAGCAACATCATCAATTTCAACCTATGTGGTATGTAGGTGTTAATGGTCACGATTTTGGCAACAAGAAATGTAAGTGCAAATATTAAGACATTTAAGGATGCAAGTCTGATGATAGTGAACCCATTGAAAATGTCTACTATTAAAAGAACTCACTGGATGTAACATATGCTTTTCCCTACTATTAGTAGGACGTCTTTCACTTTGATCGATCTTTCCTTCAGCTTCATAACACCTGCAAACCATTTGTAACCAATCAACCTCTGATCCAACATTTGTGGCTCCTTTACAAAATCTGTGGATTGATGTTAAGTACAGATTCAAAAAGTTCAATTTCATTCTTCCCACCGGAATTGATTCTAACCACAGCAATTGAAAGATAATATCTGAAACCATCAAGCAGCACTGCTGAATATAATGAGCTAAAGTTTTATCTCCTTCAACTGCATAATTTGTTCTATACACTATGTTACTAGTACAAAATTATTATTATTGTTGTTGTTATAAATCTTTACAAGTGATCAATAGATATGTTAGGTGTTGACACATAGTATCAGTGTCAGACATATGTACAAAGGGGTAGATGAAGAGTCCAATTATCAAAACTGATGCATGTTCTGATGCATGTTGCAACTTGCAACGTAGAATAATGTGCAAGCAAGTTCCTTGTCCTTCCCTTTCCCTCCTTTCTCCAAAAGAAAGGTCTTTCAAACCTTTTATGAAATTACTACATGTTTCATGGGGAAAATGCATATGAACCTTAAAGATTGGCTTCCTTTTTGAAAATATAATATTGTAAATGAGATCACATAGTCATCACATACAGAAAATACACAATTTCACAAGTATTGAAACAAGTTCCAGCACAAACTAGTAGAAAAGGTAAAAGAAATAAGAATAATATATCTTAATGAACATTATGAGTTTGAAAGATGAACACTAAGACCCCTAAACTGTGCTGGTTTTCATACAATGGTTGCAATATGTAATACACTTTGTTACTTTAATTTTTCTATTATAAATTTTTGCATAAAAAATTGCATCAGAAGACGAGTACTAACCGATAAGGAAATTGCTTGTCCATATTAGAAGAAAAGTCTCTGCAAAACCATCCTAGTTACATATACTCAACAGACATACTCTTCGTAGCTTATATCAGACACATGAACACACATATTTAAGTACACATATCTATACATAGATTATATATTCTAAAATCTAGACCAGTTCCATCTCCTTGTGTTTAGGCCACTTGTTTTGCATTTTATTTTTCCTTGATTGTGATCAAATACATGCTACCCTTCAAAAAAGACATAAGATTGTTTCCTTTAGAAATGAACTTACTTGTCGCAAAGTTGAAAATTCTTGGATTGATTGCAAACCCATCGTGTCCCAGACACCATTAGGATGCAACAATGTGTGCAACCATGCTGCAAGTGAACCATTATAAAATCTTCTTTCACAGGGGATATAGTTTCTCCAAGCTGTGTATAGATAAAATACATTTAAAACTGGATGCATAGACTTTCTAATGGAAATAATTCATGAAGAAATAAGCAAAGATCGTGATCAAATTTAACTTTGCCAACTAGAAAGATTATAAATATTTTTTAAAAAAAATAATAATATAAGATGAGTTCTGAATTGAAAATTCTGCAGCCACCACTAGCCAAATTGTGGAACACCTGGATGGGAAGAAAAGAATACCTTTTGCATCAACAAAACATCCTTAGAGGTGTTTCCAGAGAGATCAGTATGACCAGCAGCTTTCAAAGCCCTTTTTGTAAGTGTCATTTTGATTTTTTCCTTTCTTCATCAGTTTTCTACCATCTTCCTCTTGACGAAGATGATTGATCATATCTTCAGCTGCACCAGGCCAATAATCTCCATCAAAATATGGCAAACGCGCTGCACTTACTTTGGCCTTGCACTCCCCCGTGGTTATGAAGAAATGATCATACAAATTAGTCAGGTCGACAACAATATTCTCCTTGGCAGCTTTTTGAAGCATGGATAAGTACCTAAAAACGTCAAAATAAAATAAACAATATAGTGCAGCTATAAGAGCTGGAAGGAAAGAATAGCTGGAGCCTGGAATGACTCCAAGCTTTACCACTCCCTCAGTTTGTCAGATTTGGGTGTCTTCTGAATCTCAGGATGGCAGTACAATATGTAGTCTTCTCCCTTAAAAGGAGGACAGGCCCAAATGTAACAGCTGGTAAATCCTCGTTTCTTGCAATATTCAAGATATCCAATCTGCACAACCATAATAAATCTCATGGCTCACAAATATTCGAATTAGTGAAACTATAAATTTGTTTTTAGAATAAAGAGAAAGGAATTGATGCAAAGATGAATATAAAATTTAGAAAATGGTACTGGTGCTAATATACCAGAATTTCATGATAAACAAATGTTCGTAGAGCTTCTCCAGTCACTGTTTTGATTTCAGGCCTGAAGTACTTGATAGAGTCTAAGTAAGAAAGATACACACGGCGCTGATTTGGGAAAGGGCAATCAGAACCAAATTCTTGAACATACATACCAAATAGGCATACTTCTACCCCTTCTATCTTCTGAAATAACAGTATGGCCTGGAAAAAAACACAAGCTAGCTTAAAATTTTCAACTTCAATCATACGCTTAATCTATTGCTTTTACCTGAAACTGATTTAAACTCTTTCTTAGAATGAGAAAAAAAGAGAAGAAAATTCAGTGTTCAACTAGTTAGCTTTTGTACCTTGGATTTATATTGAAATTCTCTAGGAAAATTTTCCTCCTGAAATATATCTAGAAATCGCTGCTTTACCTCCAATTTTTTGTCAACGGATGAAACAACTCTAACTACTAACTTCTCGGCCCCAGGCACCTGAATATCAATTATGAGAACTAATATTCAAATTTCCAAAAACAGACATCTTAAATGAAAGGAATTAAAATAATTGTCTATAACTCATTTGCAATTAATATAAATTTTATATTTAATTTTAATTCAATTTAATAATATATTTATGCTCCATCAAAACCCAATTCATTAAGGGCGCTAGAAACAAATAAGGTGAAAATAAATTTCCTCGATGGAGAAGACTTTATTGTTAAAAGATGAGTCAATAGGGGTCACCAAGGCCCTTTTTTTCGAAGGAAAAATAAAGTAAGAAATAAACCAATTCAAAATCATGCCCTAAATAAACTTATACCAAAATTACCCTACAATCCTAAATAAGAAAAATTAAAATACAAACTTAAAAAAACATAATAATGCAAATCAAGATTAATTTGCTATTGATTTTAGTAATTGTGTTATTTTATTATTTTATACTCCAAGTGCTCGGGCTTCACCCAACTAAATCCTAGATCCTAGATGTAGACACTACCCCCGGTTCATCTATTAGATAAATCTGAAGCACACCTTGTGCACACTCAGAGGTTGATCTTCAGAATATTCATCCCCATTGGGATTCGAACACTGGTCCTCCTATTTGTTCCCCTAAGTGCTTTACCTCTTAGCTATAAAAAAATTGATAACTTTTTATTTGTAGGAATATCTCTTAATTAGTCGTAGTTTAATGAGCATCTTTTGATTTAATACCATATTGGGATTATTATGTTTCATCAATTTACTTCCAATCTTTTATGTAATTCAAGAGTTTCATTTGATATTGCATCACTTAATTTCCTAAATAAGAGGATTTTTTTAAAAAAAAAACACTTAGGAAGTTTTTATAACAAATTTCTAAGTTGCAATATTCTCCACAAATAAAAACTCGACTCCATTGAGTGGGGAGATAGATATATCTAGATCGAGATCTATGGCATAGGTGTCAAGTGGTTGAGTCACATGCACCGCCAGAGAAGGTAACTCTAGTATTTGTTGTTGGATTTCAAAAAACCATCACGAGAGCAATTGGAGGATGTTAATCTGATCCAAACATCATCTATATCTAGAAATTCCTTCCATGAGTCATGTACCTTTAAGTGCTTCCATAGGGAGTTAGCATTGTAAAGGGAAGTGCAAGTACTAAAGCTGAAAGAAAACAATTTATTGGCAAATTAATTGAGAAAGAAGGAATGGATAACCCCTCGATATGATAATAAACAAGTCCTTTACTATGAAAATTGAGTTCTCTTTGTGAGTTTTGGTTGTGAGATTGTTTGTCTCAATGTTGTATGTACAGATATATTATTATTGCTAATTAGGCTAAATAGGCCAAACATGTCATTTTTAGGTATTGCAAACTAGCTTGACTCTTCTAAGACACAAATTGTCACCTTTAGCACCGACCCATCCTCCGTGCCATAGGTAACAACCTTCACCGCATAGCCTTTCAATGACAATCTTCACATTGAAGCTACTACCAATAGAGATCGAACATGATCTCCTTAGGTTGTATTTTATTAGGAAGAATCCACTATTTAAAAAAAAACCATAAAAAAAAAATATGTTTTGTGCAAGAGAAGATTAGAGAATTAGTGCTATACAATTTGCAAAACCATAAGCACCAATTCTACCATATTGCACGAAGGAAGAAGCTTTAATTGGGATATGATGTGGAATAAGCTTAATCTAATACAACGAAAATTACAAACTTCTAGTAGATGAAAGAGGGAGTTTATCAAGGCCCATGAAGTGCAAAATTACTATCACCAATCAAGGTCAAACACGTGTCTTTAGAAATTGGAAAGTTCATGGTTTGGTTAGACATATCATCTCTGACTAATTATTTCATGATTTAGACACTAAGCATTCCATAAAAAACATTTTTCTCAATACATAAATATATGGCATACTAATTTAGGTCCAAAAAGTATTTGATTGCCAACAAGGGGCCTTTTCTTAACATTACTCTTTCAGAAAGCTTCTCTAAAGTTTGACTATTGTTTCTGATGTAATTATGCATCGGATATCATACTAACAAAGGCATGATACAATAGCATACTAGAAGCTCCAAACGTTGCAGTATTGCACAAAATAAGACTGCAGCAAGTCTACCAACTATGTGAGAGAAAAAAGATTAAAAGATCATGGTGATCACAATAAACTGAGAACAGGAAAGAAAGAACTCTGCTGGTCAAATATAACTCTCATTTGGAGTCACCATGTCACCATCTAATAATCAATTGATGTTATCTGTTCAAAGGGTCATTTCTTCAGGACCATATGCCAACTTCCACTAAAATACATA
Organism: Kaempferia rotunda; assembly: GCA_037177415.1. Taxonomy (NCBI): domain Eukaryota; kingdom Viridiplantae; phylum Streptophyta; class Magnoliopsida; order Zingiberales; family Zingiberaceae; genus Kaempferia; species Kaempferia rotunda. Next base: position 10,140 of record JBAMIB010381457.1, on the reverse strand, counting down.
TAAAAAAAATTTTTGGATGTACTGCCCACAATTACTTTCAAATAATTTAGAAATTCAGATTCAACAATGATTTGTCTAAAATAAAAAGTTAACCCACTCACCTCATCAAAAAATTTTCCCTGCTTCTTGGCTCTTTCTTGTCTCTCCTGTTTTAGACGTCTAAAAAGCCTTTGTTCTATATGATCACTGAGTATAGTTCTTGGCAAATCCTTTGCACCAAGAACTGAACTCTGAGGTAAGGGCTTGCGTTCACCTCTCTCTATTTCCTCCACATAACAATTAGGGCAAGTATATTCTGCTTCTCCATCATTCCTTCGACCATTGAATAGTGCACATATTTGATGTTGCCAAGTTTCACATTTATCACATTGCACCCACTACAACAGGACAATGGCATATCTAAGTTTTTTACATGATAGGATTAAAGACATGAAAAAGAACAAAGACAATTAAAGGGGAAATACAAAGTTACCCATTCTTCTGTTTCCTCATCATTTCTCTTCTTTTCAAGATTTGATTTTGCAAATATAGATCCTTCAGCTTCTATAGTGTCACCTCGAGCATCATTATAGCATGGGATACAAAAGTATTGTCGTGCATCACCACTTCCAAATGTATAATACTGTGCATTTTTCTTTATTCGAGCACCACACAGGGAACAATATATTGGAGGCGGTTCAAAAGTGAGTTTTTCCACTGCACAAAGTTGGCAAGAATTCTCAGTCATTGAGCGCTCCATTGCTTGATTCTTCTCAGCTTTGGCCTTACTCTAAGAAAAAAAGAAACCAAAACAACTAATGATTGGAAAAGAACTATGTATTTTGCAAAAAAGTACATCCTTGCAAAACATGAATTTAATTGATAAAAAAACACAATGTGTGTTACTTCCCATATTCATTTAAATATGGTCTATAACCATATGTGGTAAACAATCAGAGTGAATTTGTTTAGACTATTGTAGCAAGGTGATTATGCTCACTTCAGATGTCCCGTCTCCATGTTATGTTAAGAGAGGTAAATCACAAGGCTAGCTTATAGCCGACAATCAAATGGTCGGGGATGGGAGTTTTTTTCCCCAATGGCATATACCCACCGGGAATTGATCCCCCATTGAGTTTGTTTAGGTAGCAAAAAGGCAATTATGCTCACTCCAAGTGCTCCTCACAGCCCGTCCCCAGGTTTGGTGAGACTAGCTATTATGTGACATTGTAATGACCGCACAATCATTAGATCATCATTGTTGTTTCGCTCAAGTACTTAACTATATGTCATCACTGCATTCAAGTTTATCAACTTCCATGTTTAAGTCTTAAGAAAAAAAACATGCAAAGTGTTGAAATATATTAATCCCCTAAGAATATCATTCCTGTGTTTTGATTAAAAAAAAAGTGAAATATTTAGGTTATTCAGTCTAAGAAATGGTGTGCCACTAATGAGCATCTACAAAGTAAACACGCAAATTGGATTTGTATTTTCCTGCGCCATTCTAAGTTGCATCAACATTGTTGGCTCTCTAGATCAATAGGGAAATGCTTGTCAATTGTCAAACTATCATGAAGAAATGTAGACATATTCAATGCCCTGAAATTCTCACCGTAAGTGTTGAGAAACATGCCTTTTACCAAAGCTATAGACTGAGATTGCTCACTTATGACTGAGCATGCCGGTGTGGTATGTTGGAATTAACTGCGGCATTGAGTGATCCAAATAAATGTGTGTAATCTTTTGCCTATGAGATAAAATAGTTAAAGGACGCTGTAACAATCTTGTTTACTAATATCAATAGTTCACTGTTTCTTCAGAATTTGCTCAGGCTTGGATACTAGTTTCTTATTTGATTGCCAGGTGTAAGACACCTGATTTTCCAATAATTTATTATAAAGGGATACACCACTAATGTTTGAGTTATAAATTTATTTGATTCCCTACTCTTTATCTATTTCCATTAAATTTTAATTCAGATTAACTGATTAAGCATTGAACTAATTTTATTTTTGTTGGTGAAGCAGACATAGAAAGCTGGAATAGAGGGATTAAGGAACTATGGATGTTTTATTATTCAGGATAGGTTGTCAATCAATATTGTGAATCAGCGAGAAAACTCAGAACCAGATGACTATAATGGGCACAACTAGGAAACTTCAGTTATAACAGCGCACTGGTACCAATTGGCATTTGAATGTTTTCACTGAATATTCATTTGAAATAAATCAAGTTCATTGTCCACATTGTATATTAGGATTACTGGATGTAGTAAATATTGAATTACTAAAAGTTTAAGCAAATATATAGATGTAGAATGACTGTTGTTTGTGTTTGAACCAAAAGAAGCAGATCAAAGTCATTATGTAGATATATAGATGTAGAAAGGTTCATCATGAAATTACCAAACACTCAACAATGTAGATTTTACACTTCAAATAAATAGCACTTTATCAATTGAAATGATCATCATTATCATCATCATCCAGACATATCTGTCCCAACCATTTCGAATTGGTCACATGGATCTTATACATCCATTGAGCTCTATGCAAACCTAAATCATTAGTAATATACTATTAACTGACTGATGGAAGACAAAATAAAGTGAAGACAAAGGGAAAATGTAACTCTAAGATGATCATTTGTTACAAAAACCCGGTGGAAGAAGACATAGATAAAATGACATCAAAGATGGGAAATCTCATAAGTATTATGTGAAGATAATACATGAAAACAACAATGTCAAAACCAAACCTGGCCAACCCAGCGCCTTAGACCCGTTATATGCTCTTTAATTTGCTCAGGAGTAAATAACTCAATCAAGGAAACACCTTTTATCTTTGGCTTCCCTGATTTTCCAGTTACTTGATCGGTTGGTTGGTTAGCTGGGTGGTCCTGGTTGATTTCAACAGCAGCCCGATTCAACAATTTATCATCCACGGTATCTTCTTGATGGACGCAAGAGCCAACATCGATAGAAACATTAGGATTCTTTTTGAAGTCTTTCGAAGTTATACTCTCCTTAATAGTGTCAAATACTGGTAATTTTTCATGTCCACAACCAAAAGGCTCATCCATGTTCGCACTGAAATCAGAATTAGCAGAATCTTCAGAGTTGTTTGTTTGCAATCTGGGTCTTGCGCATGCCAAAATTCATATTGCTGATTTCCAGGAGTGACAGAGAACAAGCTAGGTTCACTGTTAAGAAAAATAGGTGACATGTGTTCACTCTTAATACGCTTTGATGCTGGTTGATTGTCCTGAGAATTTTCAGATGGCATTATCTCTGCTTTCATCCCATCAGCAACTCTGTTTGTTTCAGACAACAAATATGCCTGGGACAACACACGTGAATGTGCCTTATAATTTTCAGCTATCCGATCACGTACAGGAATGCATACAGGACAATCAGCTGCTGCACAGTTACAAATATGCTTGACAAATTTCTTAGATGTGAAACAACGAGGAAACTTGCACAGATCACTGCAGCAAACATCCATATGTATAATCAACTCCTGAGCCTTCACACAGTTAGCTTCTAAGCACATTCCTTTTTTTGAGGGACACCTGCGAGCGTGATGTAGAAACAACAGCCATCTTTGTTGTTTTAAATAATTTTGTTGCTTCATAGATTCTTCATTTGTGGAATCTAGTTCTTGAACAGTAAGAGGGTGTTCAGCTTCATTTTGCCCAATCAATCTTTGATGAAGCTCCACCTGGAGTTGGAGTGATGATTTATCTGTGGCCTGTGGTTGCTGAATAGGTTGAGGATGACACTCAAACTGCAGGAGTTCCTCCACTTGCGATCCACTAGATACACAACTAAAGTTGTTAGAAAATCCATCAGACTGCTGGTGTGGATGCAGCTGCTTTCGACATTCCTCAGAAATTGAAACACCAAAGTCTTTAGAGTTGAGCAAAGGATCTAAAAATTTAACACTTTTAGCTTGAACTTCACCAAAATAATGTTGCTGGTAATGGGTCTGTAAATCTGAAGGTTGGACTTGCTGAGTTGTTGATGGAAAAAATGTGTTAGAACAGGCGGCATTCATATGATTAGACATCAACCACTCACCAAATCTTGAGGTTGATGAGGACTGTCTCAAAATAGTCATTCTCTCGTATAAGTTGTTGGAGTTGGTTCTGCATGCTTTGCTGATGAATTTGGGGTAGCTGATGTTGATTCTGAACAATCTGCACACGAGTTTGATTATTCTGTTGCAGAGACTGTTGCACCTTGTGTTGTGACTGAAGAAGATTTTCTCCAATAGACTGTGGCGGCCAATGATTCATTTTGACAGATTGATCAACAAGCAATTGAGGATTGTTATCAAGAGAATGTTGCGGTGCATGGAAACCTGAATGAGGATTTAGTAATCCTTGGTTTGTTCTCGACTGATCCATAACAGAATTTAAGTTAGCAGATAATCCAGATGAATCTGGTCCATCAAAGGTCTGAGAATGTGTTATATCACTCATGTTCGCTGTATAACTACCATTCAGAACAGATAGCCCTTGCTGAGACATCGATGCTGCAGAAAACATAACTACATCCACACAATGTGATTAGATAGCAAATGAAATTATAGTTAAGAATAAACAAGAAATAAAGGGAAAATGGATACTAACTGCATGAAAAATAAAACTAGAGGCATGAATTGCATTGATATGGTAAAAACATGAACATTACTTGGCATCCTTGGTTGATGATGTTGCCCATCCAAATTCTGATATAGAGGCTTTGGGGAACTAGAATAAGGATTTAGACTTTGGAAACCCTCAGATGTTGCTGGGGCATTCAGTTGTATGTTGTTCCCAATAAATCCCAATGCAATATTAGCAAGTCCATTAGATAATCCGTGAGGGGAACCATTTCGAAGAACATTCAACCTCATTCCAGCCCATATTTGGGCACCAATATTGTGTAATGTGTGGATATTTTGACTTTCCACATATTTCTTTAGTGGGAGAGACTGTGGAGCCACAGTAGATTCAGTGTTAGATAATCCTCCATTTGAGCATTCAACATTTGCAGATACAGCCTGCTGACTATTAAATCCCGCTGTTGGTATTGTTTGACTAAATTGCCTTGGTACATTAGTTGAAGGAATTGAAGACATTACACTACTTGAAGCTAGAGCAAAGTTGGATGATTGATAGTGGTAACCATTAGAAATTGTTCCTGCGCTAGAGCAGAATGAATCCACAGCATAGGACAGTTAACACTTTAATTATAAGGCAATGTTAGAGAAAATTACCATCTGAAGCATTCAAAGATATATTATCTCTGGTATCAGTTGGGCCATGTGCAGTTGATGGTAAGCTGGCAAAACTCGAAATAGTTTGAGGTGCAACAATGGTATTGCTGGTGGAAAATGTAGGATGCTCTGAATTAAATGAATGCCCAGTATTGTTATTTCCACTGTTTGAAATACTAGGAGTGGGGATCATACTGACAAAGGAGGAAGATGTGATATGATTTGATGATTGACTGTTGTAAAGGACCCTCTTCACTATTGAGTATAGACGTTGCTCAGATGCTTCCATCGCTAAATTCAAATATACTTCCTGTTCAGTAATTTATACATTAGATGGTCTGGGAAAGACATCAGCACCAAAACTGAAAAGCTACTATTGTTGCATGAAAAACTGTTGTTACAGTTAATAAAACAACTTGAGAATTGAAGCCTTTTAACCCAACAATCAGATAAATGAGAAGTTGGATTATATAAAAATCCATAGAGACAAAGAACTATGTGTAGAAACATAAAATTACCTTTGAAGGAATATCCTTGAAGATTTGATCTTCAACACTCTTAACAACCTCTAGTAGCCTGTGGGGCCACTCAGGACCTGATTGATTTTTTTTTTGAAGAATATTATATCTGTTATGATAATAATTTGTCTGATTATCATAAATTAAGAGCCATGTCTTGATAGAATGTATACTAATAAATCCAAGAATATCGAATTACTTAATGGATCATATAAGAATTAAGATATATAAACTCTAAAGTCAATACATTTTCATTTGAAAAGTTAAAAATTAGAATTGCATTAATATATATGCACAAAATGGTCAAGTCGGATACATTCTAGCTATCTGAATTGCATGCATAATAAACATACAACAAAGTAATATCATACCATCTAGCAATTTCATACCATTATCAAAAGCTAGTGCAATTACAGATTAAACTGCGTAATGCAAATAAACTGACATAGTAATAGAAATATTTTAGAGGAAACCCTTATCCAGTTAATATTGAATAGCACCACAAAGATATTTTATGATCTGAACTAAAGTAAGATAACTAAAAATAGACCAGGATACTGTGCAAGATGATAGAAAAGGTAAATGGTCGTTCTCACTTCTCACTAAAATTACTTCACATTTTAAGTCAATTTCTTTAAGAAACAAAAATATTACAGTATACCTGGTAACACCATGAAGAAGCGAGACAACATGTTAAGCATGGAGAGAATATACATGTCAATAATGGTATCATGGTGTATTTCGAAACTTACATTGAATAATAACCAGAACAGTGATAGTATAGATGACAAATTCCATTACAATTAGTATTTTTTATAAATAACACTTATGTTAGGTATATAAGGGCTAAGGTGTTGTGATCGTGACGCAACAATCGTGAAGAAATCGGAAAGAAAACGGAAAGAAAAAAAACAAGAGAAGAGAGAACACAGAAATTTGACGTGGTTCGGCGATGTGCCTACTCCACGAAACGGCCAATGAAATTCCAATTAGAATTTTTCTCGTTGTTTTAGGGTTACGATGATCCTCTTTATACATCCCAACCCATACATAGTATTTTGGATAAAAATACCAAGTAATAACACAAATCTAGTCAAACCCTGTGCCTCAGGATGAAGCACGGTCAAGCCGTGCTTCTGGGCACGCCCATGCCATGGGCGTGCCTATTCCGACAGGCTTGAACACGGCGAATATTCACCCTTAGGAGAAACATGAGCATCTGCGAAGAGCTCCACTTGGAACGCTGAGTTCGGGCTACGCCCCTCTAGCAACTAGAGAAATGGATCGAGTTCAAGCAATGCTTAAACTTCTCTGCAGTAACTAGCTTTGTCAACATGTCTGCAATGTTTTTAAAAGTATGGACCTTCTAGTAAAATTTCCTCGGAAGACATCATCTCTTTGAACTTGTGAAACCTCACGTCAATATACTTGGTCCTTGCATGATACACCTGATTCTTCACCAAATAAGCCACAATGCTTCATTGGCGGCTTCAACTACTGCCATGCACTCTAACTCAATAGTAGAACACAAGTCTTGTAACACATGTCTTGTAAAATCCGGTGCCTCCGGATGAAGGTCGTGCTTTTGGGCACGCCCATGCCTGTTCCCAAAGACCTGAACGTGGCCTGGCCGTGTTCGGGGATCCGACCGTGTTCGAGGGCTCAGCAGTGTTTGAGAGCTCGCTGTGTGACTAGAGTCAAAGTTTACCAAACTAAAGCACCACCCATGCACAGTGCCAATTATCTCATATTATTGTTGTTGTATACAACATACACACAAGGAGTTTCCATGAAAATTCTCGAGATGATGATATATCACCATCCAAAATATGCAAATGTAAATATCATAATTTGATCAAGAATTGAGAGCAAAGTCCTTTTCCTAAAATGAAAGAATAATTTTATAAGATCACTTAAAAAGTTGTGAAGTGAGAAGGTCAACACTCAAAGATAGAGAATGGTGAAACCAATCGACAGAGTTAAACTAGATAGATGGAAGATGTATCTAGCTCGAGTGAGATAGGAATATCACAAGAGCAGGTTGATTAGGTATATAATCTGAAATTAAATTCAAATATGTGACTTGTTTATAATTAGTGCTTTCTTCTTTGTCCACCAACAAATTGCCAATTCTAGGCTACAATCATCTTTCTGGGTCAATGAGGTTAATAAATAACAATGAGCACAAATTATGTTTTCCGTGAAGCATGAACAAGTACTTATTAGATAATTGCAAAGTTCCAAAATTCTGGCTTCCTTACATATTCCTCTTCATAGTAGCACGACCATTTTGAAGTTCTGTATCCATAGGTCGTGGTCCAAGGTTCTGCAATGGCTGCACAATTAAGTTTCCAATTTGCTGCGATGAGACAGATATTTGTGTGCTTGTTTGGGCAGGCATCTGATTAGAGATCTGCCCATGCAAATGTGCATGTGTATTCATCCTCCCGAAATGATTTCAGTACAATAATGTTCACGATTTACAAGCTGCAAGTCTGCAACCATAGTTGTCAACAACGGGAGAAATCAGAGCGCAACTAAGGCAGGATGAAGCTACACAAGATTTCACTGAGGAAGCATCACACTCAGATGCTTGGCCAAAAAAAGCCCAGCAGAAGCATTTTGTTAAAACCATCAAGCCTCTGCTTACTGACCTAAATGATAAAAAAAAAATAGAAAAGGTCAAGAAATCACTATGCAAACAAAAGAAATAAATGCTGAAAAGTAAATATTTTCTTGCAAATGAATAGAAAGTAAAACATTTTGTAACAAAACACGCATAAAGACGGAAAATATATATATATATCATTAATCTCATATGCCCTTTTAGCTCATAAGTGCCATCCGACAGTAAAACACTGAAGTTTAATTGAAAATTATCATTGCAACCTTTTATTGAAGTTGACCCGTGATTTACCTCCCTTCACGTAACTTGAGAACGGACGCAGGTAATTACCTTTTGCTACAATTAATTGAAGATTATCATGGTAACCTTTTATCTAAACAACCACTACTAAAGCAAGAAAATGATAGAATGACAGATAAATGACCCCAGAATTGGACAAGGAAAAACTAATAGGTATGGCCGATGCCACGAAGGCCTCGTACTCAGGAAACAGACCAGCATCAAAATTCCAGTTAAATCTAAATCAGATGAAGTCCTCGACTTTCCATCATTCTTTCTTGATCATCAAACCGAAGCACTAGAGAGACAGATAAAATATGCAAACAAAGTAGTTTCCTCAAACCCTAGCACGGCATCACATCAAAACCATGCACAAAGGAGACCTAACAAAAACAAATTAAACCCGAGAGACCTCCAGAAGGATAAGAAAACTGTACCCGGACGAGACCGCCGTCGCCAGTTGTCGTATGCCGCCGGCGCAGCAGTTCGCGGCAGCAGCGAAAGGGGGAAACCAACAAATCCCCGGACGGTCGTTTGATGAAGAAACCACCAACCGCCAATCAACGATCCGAAGAGCAGCTTGAATTCAAACCACAGCCGCCAGAATCGAAGCGCCTCGCTTACCGATCCCTTGCTTGGAAGTCGAGAGAATTATAATGCAAAAGCGCGCGGCGAGCTTTAGCTTTCTCCCTGTCCGTTTCGTGCTGCACTCGCGTCCTCCCTCCTTCCAAATAAACCAAACAACCCAACTAAACTCCGACGAATTAGTCTCCGATCAACAACTTCTTAAACCTCAAATTCACTCGCTCATTTTTTTCTTCCATTTTTAGGCATTCGCCCGCCGCCGACATAAGGTCCGATCAGAGACCACGGCAACCTCTCAAGCCGTCAAACACGTGAGGATATATACGCGTCCCCAACGTTATACAAACCGTCATGTTACCTATTTGTTTTCTTCGAGTTGTTAAGTGGGTAGCCGAGTCTGGTAATGATTCGGGTGAAAATGAATTGCCTTCCATTATGTGCGCTATAATTGGCCATTCTCTTGCATGGTGCTACTAAATTAAACGCCTCGTCGTTTATATTGTGAAAAATAACGAGGAGAATAAGAATATCGCATAACAAAAGACATGTTTCCTGGAATGAAACATCCTCCGGATTAACGTACAGTGGAAGGTGACTTAATTATAAGTCAGATATTTATGTTTAGATTCTTAACTATTGATCATGTCTGGAAGGTGACAGGTCGGACATCAGGAAAGGCGAGTCTCGCAGGTCGGACAGGTAGCAGAGTAGAATAGTTTTAACTTATGGATCTCCGATCGGCAATCTCAGGGAACCCTGCACACAAGCAGCCGAGCGGACAACGTCAGCCACCAAACAGGAGTCGCCGCTCCTTGTTTGGTACTCCGACGCTCAAGTTAGCCGAGTCCGAGTAGTGGAGAAGGAAATTTGACAGAGTAACAGTAGTGAT
>JBAMIB010381349.1:0-10770 GCA_037177415.1 Kaempferia rotunda | reverse complement strand
ATATTTTAAACAAAATAAAAGAAAAAACCTTCTGCTGCACGTGCAACAACAACTTTATGCCATGTAGGATGAAATTATCAGGTAAAATTTTTTAATCGGTGATTTCAAATATCTTTTTAAATATCCCCAATAATGAGGGATATTTAAGAGGGAGATATTTGAAGAAAATTATTCTCTCCAAATATCTTATATTGGAGTTGCTCTTACACACCTACCTGGCAACCCTTATATTTCAGGGTGCCCGAGCTAATTTTAGACACCCTGAATATTTTTTTACATATGAAGGTCGTCCTGCAGATACGCAGAAAGTACTGTGTCGAGTAACAAATTTGTTCATTTTAAAGTTGATATGAGTATTAAAAGAAATATAAACCCTAAATATTAAATTTCTAAATTTTAAATTTAAAAATTAATAATATTAAAAAAGTCGTAGGGATGCTCTTAGGACAGGCTCGAACGAACTTATGTATGGCTGAGAATCAGCGAAATTAAAGACATGCCATCCGAATTCGATTTGACCTTCTCTATTAAAAAATTCCCATTATTATCCGATCATGATGGCTCAGCCACTTTGACTCGGAACCATGAATGATTGAAGCCGTACCCGTCACATCGGTTAATTATAATTATAAAAATTCTCTGATGGCTCAGCCACTTGGACTCGAACCCTGTAGTCTCCGTGATTTAATTTCTTTATGTTGGTTCTGAATTAACAGAGACGCTGAAGGAATAAATCATCTTTTATCATCATAAATAATTGCGTAAGCGGGTGCGAGTGAGCAGCAGCGGCGCCAGCTGGCTTTTTCCGTGTGTGGCCAATCAGTAAAGTATTGTCTGAACCGGTCGGCACATCTATACCAATTAATAATTTATGATTTTTTAAAAAAAAATTGATAATTGATATACACTGGTACCTGTGGGCTGTGGCCACCGTTCGGTAGGCTCTAAAAAGTCGTGACGAGATCGGCTTCTCTTGGATGTTTAGGTTGGGTGGGAGGGCGAGGGGGCGAGGCTCTCGTTGTTCTCCTTGGTTGTCACGAACGCAACATAGAGGGAGAGATGGTGCTGTTAGGGGCGATGGTGGCGCATCCGGAGGAGCTCTACCCCATGGTGAAGCTTAAGATGGCCATGGATCGCGTGCGACGCCAGATCCCGGCGGAGCCCCACTGGCGCTTCTCCTACTCCATGCTCCAGAAGGTCTCGCGCAGCTTCGCTCTTGTCATCCAGCAGTTACGCCCACAGCTCCGGAATGCGGTCAGACTAACCCCCCACCGTTTCTTGTTCAGTCTCTTTTTTTTTTTTTTTCCCTTCTCATTGCTCCGATTTCGATGAAGATCTTTTCTCTCACGCGATTACTATCTGATATGCCCGCACATATGTTTCCTGATTTGATATCGTTTTTTGGACGCGTAAAGTCGCTATGTGCGATTAGATCCGTTATCCATTTCTGGTTATTATTGTTGGTTGTTGAGCGTTTCGTGGATGTCCACGGATTTTAGTTCGCGTCTCCATTGCGTGGCTAACGAGGAGTCCTGCATTTTAATCTCGTCTGATTGATGTTATCAGAATATTTGGAAGAGAAATTAAAGAGATAAATCTAAGAACTACTGAAGATGAAGATAAATATTTCTTTTTTTTTACTACATACATACATTCATATATATATATATTTTACTAGTAGTACGCAATCAGAATGCTGTGGACTTGTCATAGATTGTCAATGGCCTCCATTTGTTTAATATGTTTCCTTGTTATCTTATTTATACACACATGTTAACTTGTGGATGTCTTAAGATATCCAAATTTTATTTTACTATTAATCAGTTGGTACATCATTACCATTGTTCAACATGGAAACACCGGTCTATTCTGATCCCCAATTTTCACTCCCCTTTCTTCTATTGTGCTACATCTTCATTGTCGTGGAGAGTGTTGTGGGGGAACGAGGGACAGTTAAAAGGTTCCCACTGTGCAGGGGCGAAGAGAAACATTCACAATGAAATAAAAATTCTCATACTGATTCAATCTATGTATGCTACACGTTTTGTAAGTTAAAATACAAATTGCATGTGAGATTGAGTTTGTTGCTTGGAGACCAAAATATCCCTTTTGAGGTAGTCTAAGTTACAAGTGTTCAGTCTTAATGATGTATGACTAGAAACATACAGGATAATAGAATAAGACTATTACGTTTCATGATGACTATATCAATGCACTGCCCCATTGCCCGTGTGCTATTGATACAAGCACTTTGTGAGTAATCTATAAGAACAATATCTTATCATTTTTGTCTCAACATTTTGGGATAACCACATGGACATTATCCTTTCAACTTTACACAACACTCTATTAGTTTGACTCAAGAAGAGCTTAGTACTGTATTATTGTTATTCATAAGAAGCATTACACTATATATAGGGCTCAAACGTAACATGGGTACATGATAAATAAATAATAGCACGCCAAATTAATTAATTAAGCTTGGATGGTAATGTGGGCACACATCTGGATAACTATAAATTCTAGTTCATTCCGAGGTTGATGGATTGTGGTCTCTTAGCCTAGGTTGAAGTAGGTCCACCTAGATGTAGCTGGGGATCAATCAGTTGTAGGATGGCTTGAGTGTTGTTTGTGGTTCAACTCAAGGCCCAACATGGCTTGGACATTCATTCGAGATAAAGGCAACTCAGCCCTGGGTGACTTGTCGATGAGTTTCGGTCTCTTAGCCTATGTTGAAGCAGGCCCACCGAGCCTGTAGCTAGGGATCAAACACTTGTGGGATGGTTTGAGTGTTGTTTGTGTGGCAATTCTACCACCCGAGTACCAACTACCAACTCAGCTATGCCTGTGGGGGCCCTTGAGCATTGTTTGTGGCTCAACTCAAGGTGGACCATAGTTTGGATTTTCGTTTGAGATGATGCAACTTGGCTCGTGGTGGCCTATGTCTAGATAGGTCTTATATGATGTGGGAGAGGAAGAGAACTTGTCTCTACTCGATGTAAAACGAGTGCAAGGGGTTTGAGACTCCTATCACTTTTGCGGCTAGACAATGTTCGTCTCTCTTTTACTGATGATTTAAAGACGGTGGTGGAAAGGGATCTAAGCACTACAAAATCTTCGAAAAGCCATTGTTCAAGGTTTTCTTCGTGATTAGGAAAATTGCTTTTATAGGCCCTGGAAAGTGTGCTGACTAATCTTTGGAGCCATGTGGTGCCACCAGGTTAGCTCTTTTAATTGGGCTATACATGTGGGTCTTATCTGATAGTTTTAGTGGCTTTTTATATATAGCTAGCTTCAGTTATTCATAAAATGAACAAGTTGGTCCTGTTGTTGGACTGCATAAGCACATCACTAGACAGAGGACCTAGATTGAAGAAGTGAGGGCATAAATGATAAATCTAAGAGGAAATGATCTTTCCTGGAGAAGAAAAACCTGCAACTTGAAGTACATGAAGTTTTAGAGCCATCCACTTTAGCAAGGAAACATTTTGAGTTCATGAGTTACTACAACTCTATGCTTGTAGTAATTTGAACTTGTGCCAAGTTAGATTGTTGAATACTTCAGAGCAAGTTTTCATTGCCTAGAGGAAAATCATGAGGGCTGAATGAGATCTAATAGATAAGCCTTGGAAGAGAACAAGGCTTGCCTTGATATATATGTACTAACTGATGCTTCCTTTACTAGCCTAAGTGATTTCACAACGTGCACACCCTGGACATGCTTTCAAGATGCACCAAGGATTCGATTGTTCCATGAGCATATGACATTGAAGATGGCGAAGACAGATCAATTGATGCTTGAATCTCTATCCACTAATTGATGCCGATAAGGTGGAAGTCAAGCGAACAAGGTCGAGCTTGACTCCCTAAGGAATTTGTGCAATAAATGGGAGCAGATGATCATTGCTCTCAAGGATGAAGCTTACCACCTCGATTGACATTGTGGAGGTCTTTCTTGATAATAAGACTAGGAGTGAGAGAAAGTTGCTCTAAGTCTAGAATAATGAAATTCATGATTAGAACCAACTACTATGGTAAGCTTTGAGATCAAAAGGTGGATAAAAGAGTATTAGAGGTGGTCATGTAGTGTTAGGATTAAAGCACCAATACAAGTAATCGAAAATGATAAAAAAATTGACGCAAAATAAACACAAAGAACACAAGATTTATAGTGGTTCACCCTCGATTTGACAGCTACATCCACTTGCGATCATTGCAAATTTTCACTATATTGAAACCAGAGAATTTTAAGAAAGTGTCCTCTCAGAACTTCTCTCTCTCGCTCTCTCTCTCATTCGCTGTGTGAATCATATATTTCAATGGCGGTCACCCACAATTATAAGTGAATTAGGACTACAAATAAAATGTGTCAAATACCTAAAATATCCTTACATAAAATAATTAGGCTCCACACACATTAATAATCTCCCACTTGGAGACTAATTCACGTTCAAATGTCTTCATCTACAACGACCAGAACTCCTCAGTGGAGAAGTCTAACTGAAGTTGCACACAACTTCAGTTTCTCAAGTGTCACAGTCTTTTGTCCACATATCTGCTGGATTATGACTTCCTTATATCTTCTCAAGAGCTAAAATTGTATCCTCCAAAGCTGATCTTATAAAGTGATATTGAACCAGTATATGCATTGTCCGAGCATGATAAACAAGATTCTTAGTGTCATAATGCAACACACCTTTTTGATATTTGTGACCCAACTCTTTTAGAAAAGCGAGCAACCAAACCATCTCTTTACTAATCTCTCTTACTTCAACAAACTGTGCCTCAGTAGTAGAAAGTGCAACCATCTTCTGCAATTTTGAAACCCAACAAACTGTAGTACCACCTAAAGTATAAATAACTCCAGTAGTACTCTTTCTGCTATCTACATCACTAGACATATCAGCATCAACATATCCATGCAAGCTAAAATCTGACTTTCAATAGCATAAAGAGGATTTTTCAGTATTTTTCAAATACCTGAGAATTCATTTCACTACCTCCCAATGTTGTTTTCCCAGATTACTTATAAACCTACTCACAACTCCCACTGCATGTGCTTTATCTGGTCTACTACATATAATTGCATACATAAGACAACCAATGGCAAAAGCATAGGGTACCTTGTCCATTTAGGCTTGCTGCTCATACACAGGTGGCTCATTCTTGGATAGATGATATGACGAGCCGAAGTTGTGTTCACTATCTTAGTTCAATCCATGTTAAATTTGCTAAGATTTTTCTTTATATATTCTTGCTGAGAAAACTTTAGGACCTCTTTGTCCCTAATAAATTTCATTCTAAGTATTTGTTTTGCACTACCCAATTCCTTCATCAAAAACTCCTGACATTTTCTTTTTCAGTTTGTTAATCTCCAATATACTAGTTTTAACAATCAACATATAATCAACTTAATATAATAAAATGATATATGATCTATCAAACATCTCAGAAAGCCATTCTGCTCATAAAACTGTTAAACTTTTATACCATTGTCTAGGTGCTTGGTATGAACTATAGATTCTTTTGAAGCTTACATACCATTGTCTCCTTTCCTTGTACCTCAATACCCAGTGGCTATTGCATGTAAATTTCTTTCTCCAAGTCACCATAATTAAAGACATTTTTTACATCCATTTGCTGAAGATGATATTCCTTTGCCACTAACCCAAGGGTCGTTTTGGTTTCGGTCAACTTAACCTGTGGAGAGAAAATCTAAGAGTAATCAATTCCTTCTTTTTGCTGAAAATCTTTTACCACCAATGTTGCTTTATAGCGCTTTCTACCATCACATTCTTCTTTTTCTTGGTAAACTTACTTATTTTGTAATGCCTTTTTCCTATGTGGTAACTCTGCTAACTGCCATGTTTGATTAGACATCAAAGAATCCATTTTATCTTGCATGACTGACTCCCATTTGATTGATTCATGAACTTGCATTGCCTCATAACTTTCTGGTTCACTCTATTGGTCATTAAAATATAATTAAGTGATGGAGAAAATCTCAATGGTGGTTTGATAATTATGGAAGATCTCCTCAATTTTAGCACGGGAGTGGTTTCTGGGGCTACATACTCTTGGTCTATTAGGAGTATATTTTTTTTTTTTTTCATTTAGTGTTACATATTGTTGCAAATCGTTCACTGGAATATTTTTAAAGTGAGCTACCTCAGGACCTTTTACTTTAAAATATGTGTTCTCTAAATTTTTACCCAATCTGTCTTTGCACAACACTTGCTTATTGAAAATTACATCCCTACTCGTGATCTTCTTTTGATTTTGGCCATCTTAAAAATGCTAACCAAACTTGGTATCACCATGGCCAATAAAAAAATATTGTTTAGATTTTAGATCAAGTTTACTTCTAGCAGAAGCATCAACATGAACATAAGGGAGGCAACTAAACAATTTCAAAAAAGAATAGTTTACGGTTTTATCGTTCCAAATCTCCTCACGTATACTATAATCTAAAGACAGCGAGGGACCCTTGTTAATCAAATAAGCTGCTGTGTTACTTGCTTCAGTCCAAAACGTCGTACGCAATCATGCATGAACCTTCCTTTTAGAAGGATTTTCCAGTACACTTTTCATCATCTTGATCCCATTTTCAACACAATAATGTTTCAGCAATGTATTCACATCCATTATCATATTTTAAACACTTTTAAATTTATTTTATTTTCTACCATGGTTCTCTACTTTTTAAAAGTATCAAACACATCAGATTTATTTTTCATAAAATAAATCCATACCTTCCTACCTTCTTGGTAGAATCATCAATGAATGTGAGTATGTGACATAGTAGTTGGATCCTCCGCAAGAAATCATAGTTGCAGGCTCCCAAACATTAATATGTACCAACTCCAATTTGCCTTCTCTCAGATTTTTCCAGATTTAGAGAAGCAAACTCTTTTCTACTTTTCAAGAACACAACTTTCAGATAATTGAAGATGAAAAGATTTCTACTCTTGTATGCCTGAGCCTGTAATGCCTTAAATTTAAATTGGCACTGTTATCAACAACAACAATCATATCTTTGCAATTAGAAGTCATATAAAGAGTTCCAGTTTTATTGCTACGTGCAACAACCATTGAACCTTTTGTAATCTTCCATTCACCATCACAAAAGGTAACATTATGCCCTTCGTCATCGAGTTGGCCTCCCAAAATTAAATTTCACATTTTGGTACATGTCTCACCAATTGTATTTTCCACAGCCCCGTTTGACATCATTAAATGAATACCTCCAATACCCATAATACCCAAAGGCTCCCCATCAGTTAGATATACCTTTCCATAATTTGACGATGAGTGGTAGTGTGAAAGGATGCCGCTGAGTCTAAAACCTAAGAATAAATAGGACTGTTAACAGACAAAAGGAACTTATCCTGAAATCTCATGAGTTACTACTGCAACATTGCCCTTATTTTTGTCTTTCTTTGGTGCTATACAATTTTTTTCTTCATATGGTCTTGTCCCCCTCAGTTCCAACACTCCATATTTATTGCAAATTTGAAATCACTTTTACCATTCCTTGACTTTGATTTGTCTCTGTTCCAGTTAGAATTTATGTTGTTCCCTCTACCTCTACTTTCAATATTTAAAGCAGAAATTGATATTGCTGTTTCAACAGAATCAATTCTGCGAACCTCCTCCATAAGTATGCAATATCTGGCATTATTAAAACTGAGTTTTGCACTTGCAACAGAATTACTAACCGCAGCCTGCATTGGTTCCTAACTTTATCATCAACAGAATTACTAACTGCAGCCGAGGACTTATGTTATTGTCATGTGATGCCCCTTGAACTCCTGACATGAGACTTTATGATATTTTTTATTATATGCCGCTTCTTGAGGTCTAAGTTTTTAGTGATATTAGATCTAAGGTCTTGCACCTCTTGGGACTCTTTCCTCAAAATCATATATTATTTTCCTTCTTGACGCCTTTTGGTAGTAAGTTTTCATTTTATAGGTCTCAGGTTTTGCAGTACATGGGACACTTGATTCGAAGTCTTATATTCTTCTTGAGATCCATCTTTGTTTTATTATTGGTTCTCAAGTTCTACATCTTTTGGGATGCTTGACCGCAGTCTTATGCCATTTCTTTCATGGAACCTCTTAGGGTTGGTCTTCATTTTAACATTGGTGGTCTAAAGGCCTTGCACCACTTTAGACCCTTGGTTTGGGGTCTACAATCTTTGGACCTCTCTTTTACTACAATCTCTCTTTTGATTCATTATTACATTCTTTTTTATATCCAGCTCTTTTTTTTTTCCTTTTCTAAATCCCATTTCACCTTTTCACCTTTCTCTTTTCAAGTATGTTTTCATCTTCTCTTGGAGTATTTTTGTAAGTGAAATCATTCTGATTGTTTTGTAATTCTTCTCTCTTTTTTTTTCTGTGTTTCTTTCAAAACTTCAGTTTGTGCTCCTAAGCCCATGATATTGCATACATGTAGGGAAGCACACCCTACTCAATGACATTTTAAACCTTGTCCAAAACTTTGTACATTCTAATCTTTATTATACCACTTATGATCAAATCTGATAAATACCATTTTGTATGAACATTTCTAGTTAGTTTTAGTATTCTATAAACCTTTCCAACAACACATTTATTGAAACGCTATCTGTTAAAAACATAAGACAGTATTGGATGAAGATCTAATAATTAGGGGTGCAAACGAGCCGAACTAAGCTTTTTGCCGTGTTCAAACTTTTTTACTTATTGAGCTTGTTCAAACATGTTTTTTAAAAATCACTTCAAGCTCAAGTTGAGCTCTAGTTTTTTATTCAGCTCAATTAACAACATTATTATCCTTATACCCTTATAAATTAGGTTAAATGCTTATCTAATACATGAAAATATATTATTTTTTATTTATAACATATTATGAATAATTTAAGATTATAAAATTTATAAATTACTATATTTTTTTAATGTATTTGAATAAAAAAGAGATAAATTTATGATAAAATTTACACTAGTTAATAAATAAATTTATTCATAAATTTTCCATGGATGCTAATGGTCTAAGGGTTACTATTGTTCTAAGCTTCTTTATTTTATATATCTTTTTTTTTTACTATTGAACAAATGTAAACAAGCTTTATCGAACACTAAGTATGTTCATGAATGTCCGGTTCATTTACTACCCTACTAATGATGCTAGGTCCAGGTTCAATATTTTGATTATCAGAGTATAATTGTGCTTTTATAAACCAAATTCTGATATCTGATTCCTTTGAATAAAGATTAAAAGAAGAGTACAAACTACAAATGCGTTGACTATGTTGATCAGTATGTACATGCACCCTATTGTGTGAGAATATGATCCATCAATCAAAACAAAATTTTGGTCTTATTATTTCTTCTTAGTTATACTTGATTATTTTTGCATATACATGGTATTGTCTGGAATGATTGCTTCTTGGTCATTTTATTTGATGCACTTTTATTCTGGTCTTGCAGGTCTGCATTTTCTATCTGGTTCTCAGAGCCCTAGATACAGTTGGTCAGCTCTTATCCCTTTAAGTTATTACTTAAACTTTACAAAGTGTCCTATTGCTTCAAAGGCTTGAGATTCTGGTGTGTGATAAATTTAAGGTTTGTTTGATATTCAATTTTGTTAGTTTCCTGAGGGTTGTTTCAGTTGTTTTTCTAGGTTTAAATGAAACCACACTGTTACTTCCCAATTCCTGCTAGATTTCATTTTCTCTTCCTTTTTCCACTCTTCTTTTCCTCATTAAACTCTCTGGGACCACATTGAAATTAGGTAATGAATGGATGGAAGAAATGTAGTCTGCTAGCATATCTAATTTCTCTTAATATACAAATTGATTTTCTTGTCTTGTCAGTTTTTATGGTAATTTTGTACTCAATCTTGAATATTAAATGGACTACCATTGATTTTTCAACAGCTTTGTATTGTAAGCACCATTACTTTCTTTCTTCAATGCTTATCATGCCATTCAATCAGCCTTAAAAGCGCGCTCCCATGACATACTGGATACATGGAATACTGAGAATTTTTGCTTTTATTGATTTTTTTCTATTACCAAAGAGCCTGATAAATTTCATCTAATCCTTTCGTTAATAAATTTCAGAGGATGATACAAGTATACCTTCTGATATCAAAGTACCCATTTTACTGAGCTTTTACCGTCACATATACGATAGCCAATGGCATTTTTCATGTAAGCCATCTATTACTTGAACGCTAATTTTTTTTATAACTTTGCATCATTGCTTGAATTGTGTTCATACTTGACTGAGGTTCAACCTTGCACAATCTGTGGGTATTTGATTTGATGGTTATTCCATTTAGTCATAAATTAAACTGGCAACTTGCTTTCCAAATGGAACATATTTGTGGTTTACAATATAGTAAATGCTGTATGTAGGATGCTCATAAATGCTAGTTGTACGTTTGGTTCTCAGGAACGGAATTATTATGCCCCATCTCTGCTCATTCTGTAGGATTGTCTCGGGCCGGTAGACAGAGGTAGAAAATCTGCAAATAAGAATTAAACTATCTCGAGCAAGCTAAGGTAGGGATATAAGTTAGTTCAGCACAACATCTATAAAAATAAACATAAATAAAAATAGAGTCTCAAGGGATTTACTTGGTTACAACCTAGGTGGTTGTTAATCCAAGGCAGTTGAAACATACTCACTAAAGAATATCCTTCTATAGGTGGAGAAGCCTCTTACAATCTCTTACAACTCAAAATTATATTAGTAAATCACTAAAAAAGTTGTGTACAAA
>JBAMIB010381023.1:0-10772 GCA_037177415.1 Kaempferia rotunda | reverse complement strand
TGAAAAGAGAAGTCAAGTCAATGGTCGGTCAAACAGTCCACAAAAAAAAGCCACATTCGTTGCCCTCAAAGTAGACTATGTGCAGACTAAACACATCCGCTGATCTGTCGAGAACCGGCAGAGTGGAACACTCAATTGGCATGGCGAACCCACACCGCCCAAGAGTAGAGAAGAGCAAATAAGCTCGTAGTGCAGGCGATGCAAAATGACCGGCCGAGTGAAGCACTCAGTCGGCTGGATTAACTCGTCCTGTTCCGAATCAAATTTAAGCGCTGATCAAGTCAGATATGCTGACCCCTCAGACCAAATAATATCCGGTCGGCTATGAAGAAGCTGACCGAGGGAAGGCAACCGTTCGACCATGAGCCTATTGGTCCTTTTTGTTGCTTAGCGCATTAAACTACAGGAGAATATTCGTTGTTAGAAACATACGCTGTGATGCCTTGCATGGAAGAAATTTCCAAGTCTGACAAGTACGGATGTCACGCTTAATTAAGGAAAACTTATTAAGGAAAGAGATCAGCTGTCATAAATTATCTACGCTATTTAGGAAAATTGCTTGATTCGCGCGTCAAATATTTTTCATATATAAATAGAGGCTCTTACAAGCAGCGGAGGTACACAATTCTCGTCAAAAAAGTCTTCTGTTTCTATTTTATCTTCTACAGTGTGCTAACTTGGGCGTCAGAGCACTAAACACGGGACCACTCTCTGTTCTTTTATTTGGTTGCTAACGCTCTTTTTCTTGTTATTTGGATAACGTGTAAGTTTTACGACTCTCCAAGGAGCAACTTACCTTTTTTTTTTTCCTTGACAATCTTCTTCGACTCCACATGGAAGAAAAAATCTTCGATATCTATCTCCCCGTTTACCAATAAGAACAACGACAAACTCACTTGATAGATTCATGGTTTAATACATATGATAGGAGATCATAATATCACACACTTGTTTAAGAATAGTTATGTATGGTGGGACCCTTTGTTTACCATTACCTTATATATATATTTAAAAAAACTATTTTATTTTTGCCCGTTAATAAAATATCATATAATTTTAGGATTATTAAATATATACATATATTTTATTTTGATATCATAATTAATCAGTCTGCTGTTGGTATTGAAAGATGATTAATGTATTTATAATTTATCCCAATTCATTCTAAATTATATTAACTAAAAATGTGCATTCGTGAGAATTAATCTCTACTCTACCGTAATAAATCTTTCACCAGCTAATCAATCCGTGCCCGGGACTGCCAGTATTTAATCAGATGGTAGGGCACGGGAAACCCTAACTGGAGATCAATTTCTTAGTCGCCCTTTAATTCTCTCCTGCTCCTCCGATGGTATCGCCGACGCACCCCGACATCGATCGAGTCCTCTGGACGGAGGACGACATCCTCAGCCGCGTCGCGGAGCTCGCTTCCCGGATCTCTCTCGACTTCGAGGGCGGGTCGTCGCCGCCGCCGCCGCCGCTCGTCGTGTTGGGCGTCGCCACCGGCGCGTTCCTGTTCCTCGCCGACATCGTCAGGCGCATCTCCCTCCCTCTCCGCGTCGACTTCGTCCGGGTGGAGTCGTACGGGTCCGGCACGGAGTCCAACGGCGCGCCGAGGATTTCGAGCGACCTCAAGCTCGACGTGAAAGGAAGCCACGTGCTGGTGGTCGAGGACATCGTCGACACGGGGCACACTCTCTCCGCCCTCATCGCGCATTTGCGTTCCAAAGGTGCGGCCTCTGTCTCCGTCTGTACTTTTCTCGATAAATCTGCGAGAAGGAAAGTTCGCCTTGAGCTCGTCGGGGAGGGCAAGTTCTATCGAGGGTTCGAGTGCCCTGATTGCTTCGTCGTGGGCTACGGCATGGATTTTAATGAACTCTACAGGAACCTGCCTTACGTTGGAGTTCTGAAGCCCACGGTATACTCATAAGACCTCTTTTTTTTTTTTTAAGAAAAGATTTGAATTTTAGTTTATGTTTATTCTCAATTATCCGAGTCAACGATTTGGAGTCATTATTTTGGAAGATGATCTTAATCTATACGTGATTCATGATTAATTGCCCCAATCCCCCCATTGTGAAGTTGGTACTCATGTGGTTGATTGTCACATGATTAATTGCCCCATGCACAATGCAGTAGAAAAAGGTAGGGCGGATATGCCCAAGCATTAATTGCTTTCGGGTAGTGTGGTAGTAATAGGTAGGATAAATTCTCATACAATAAGGATTATCTTAAGAGGTAGGACGAGTTTTCATGCCATGAGTGGGCCGTAAATGAACCAAAAGTAAGAGGTTGGATGAGTTTTCATGCCATGAGTGAGTCGTAAATGAACCAAAAGTAAGAGGTAGGACGAGTTTTCATGCCATGAGTAGGCTGTAAATGAATCAAAAGTTCATGTTCGGCTTAGTAAAAGTTTATTTATGTTCATTCAATATTCACAAGATCAATTAAATGAACAAGTTTAAATAACTCATTTAACTAAACAATAAGCTTGAATACATATGTGTTCAGCTCATTAACGTTCATGAACAATATTCGTAAATAATATTTTCGCATCAACTTGCTAAATAAAGGGGGAAAAATTAAAATGAATAAACAAATTTGTATTGTCAAATTTAATAACGAATGAAACAAGCTTAAAATGTAAAAAAATTAAATAATCAAATAAGCATGAATTGAGAGATTAAAAATATCTTAATGAACCAAGTTGCAATAAAGCTCAAGTTTATAAAAAAGAAACCAAGTTAAACTTGAACAATCATTTTAACAACTTAATTCATTTTAGATTGGGTTATATTATCAAACAAACTTAAACATCACAAAACTTAACTCCACTTGTTAGGATCAATTTGTGGTTCTAACTTTAATCTAGTAAGTGAGAAATTTTTATGAAATAGGATCAGTTATCTATAGAATTAATTAGTTAGATATATGCATGTTAATTGGACATGGTTCAACATTGCAAGTGACTGCACAGCAAAAGAGTAGGATAAAGACTAAATTCTTCCAACTGACGGAGTGAAGCATAAGCCCCCAAAAGACAACCAAGTTCACCAAATTCTTCCAAGTGACAAATGCAGCACCTAGATGAGACTTAAAAGGAGCAAAATTTTCTAACCTGGCCGGAGCTTACACGGCAATCCAACATCAAAACGGAATGCACGACGGGCTACTAGCCTTTGGTTCTCATGATCGTGATGCTACCTTGCCCGCCTTCTGTGCGGATTTTTGTTTTCACAACCACAGGCTTCCCGGAAAAAGCCGATGTTGGATACAGATCAATCTTCTTGTGCTTCAACTTTGAGGGTGTCGGAGCGTGAATTCGCCGATTTATGTCGCTCAAAGTCAGATCCCCATGAACTCCACAAGGCTTGATAAGAGCAAAGGGATAAGCAACTGAAGTGGTCAGCTTTCGTGGACTTCTGTTACAAGACTTATTGCCTGAAATATGAGAAGACAATGAGGTAATTCTAATACAAATAGTGAACGCCAGCATAGAAGATTCAATCACCAGGTGTGCCCTTCAAATCTTCAAGATTAATTGGAGCTGGAGTCTCCTGCATTGCAGGCAAATCTTGGTAATACTCTATAGACAGATGAAAAGCTACGAGTCAATAGATAAACCCTTAATTGACACAGAAGTTCAATTTAAAAAAAAAATAGAAATAAATGATATACAGACCAGAAATATCAGCTTGTTGATTGAGGGCCACAACAGTTTTCCTGCAAGAAGCCATGTTACGATGATTTTAAGACATGCATTTTATAAGAGAGAGAAATCAAAAGCATAAAATTCCAAACTCCACACATCTCATCAGGGCTGCACTTAATCTCACTGTCATTCAAGCAATCTACTAGCCACCCATCTGATGGTTGATCCAGACCTTCAAAGTTCAACCCAGAACTATCTTCTGAAGAAGGTAATAAAAAACTTCAGAATCAACCTGTAGGTTACTGAATCATTTCATAAAGTTAAAGGAAGACAAACCCGAGAAGGCTGAAGTCCACTGGGCAGTGCACTCTAAACTTTCTACAACATCATCTTCCATTACTGACACCTATAACAAGTCCATAAGATTCAGCCATGGTGAATCCACAAACAAAAGCACTGATCAAATAACCAGAAATTTGCCACCTTCGTTTGTTCACTTGGAGATTCACCAGTATCAGAAGTGAACTGCAGCATGCGCCTTCTTTTGGGCTGCAGCAGGGAGTCTCTACTGGCCTCCAACGCCTTGGCAGCCGCATCGCCTGAATACAAATTTCCCATTGCATTGAAAGTTCAACGCCAAAGCAACAAATCCAGAAGCATCATGGAGAAGGTTTCGTACCTCCAAGATCTGCGCAATCTTTGATCGGAGTGTACCACATTTCATCTTCACTTTGACTTAATTTGTCCCAGAACAAGTGAGACAGCTCTGCGTAATCCATTGATCATAAGACGAAGCCAAACAGCCATTTTATTTCAAAAACTAACAAACCGTTTCTATTGTCTATCTGCAGAGTATATTCGTCTCCTTGCCACTCCCACATCGCACTGCAACTACAGGATGAAGCTCATGAACACTTTGACCAAAAAAACAAATCAATATTATCAATGGGAATATTTACGGTGAATTCAGTAGATCAAACAGACGACAGAAATACTAGCTTAATTAAACAAAATCAACTGAACGAAAAATGGAAATCCACATAAAAACACAAGGATGAATCCCTAAAGAACTTGCAGAATGATCAAGCCCAAGGTGGAAAAATAATTGGGGGAACTAAGAAACATGATCAGATCTGAACAGCACGCTGAAAAACTTTAGAGAAATCGCCAATGCTACAGATCGGGAATCGCAACACTACCCTTGTTCACTCGGAGTAACATCAAACAGTTCCACCGACGAATCAATCGGAAATAAAAAAAAAACAAAACAGTTCAACCAAAGCACAGACTGAAGAAACCTACTTGTTATCGGTGCCATTGTCATCGTCGAACTCCATCTTCTTCAGATTTCAGGCATTTGCTCCCCGAAACATCTCGAATCCAATCGTGGATTACTGTATACAATCGAGATTGCAATCGTGGATCAGTGGCCCTCCGCTCGCTCTGCGATGGCGATGGATTAGATTTAACAAGAGAAATGCATTCAAAATGGAAGAAAAAAAAAAGCAGAACCCGTTTATCTTATATTCTTATGGGATCAATAATGGGCATCTACTTTCATTAATTAACAATAATGCCACTCCTTCAAACTCAACGAGGCCTAAAGGAGGATGGCAATGTAGTGAATAATCGATAATCAGAGGGCATTGACGTGGCAGTCGTTGCGGCGGCCGTATCGGTTCGATATCGGATCCGGGTTGTCCCGGATGAACCGATTCGATAAGTCAGCCGTTATGGTAGGAGTGGGTAGAGTGGCCGAATCGATGAGTTTTCATGTACTCAGGCTTGCTACCCGTCTATACTTCCTAGATATTGTATTGTTGGGCCTCTCGACGAAAGCCCACTAACGTAGCAGGTCGACTTGTGGGTAGGGAAGTTGTGGGACTAGTGGCGGTAATCTGGTTTCGTAACGTGCGCCGCTTTTGACTGCGAGGCACGTAACTCGAATCGAATTTAAATAACTAATATATTTATTTATTTAAAAAAAAAACTCAAAGCGCTGGCTTATATATTGAGAATCGGAATGATAATAAATTTAATTGAGGTAAATGAGTTTAACGATAATTTATGGGATATGAATTATGAAATTAGAGGCATAAAACTTATATATAGATTGAAATAAATTTTATTTTCATTTCAACTCCCTAAATCTGCCTATCAAACACTCCCTCAATTAAACAGAGGAATGATTTTGTTGAATCGTGATCCGTCGAGTCCGAATTGGATTGGTAGAATTGAAGTTCGGATATTAATTTCAAATATAAATAACTAAAATAATCTTTTGCCAGACCTCTGAACTACTTTCAGTGTTATATTCAATCCGATTCAAAAATTATAACATCATAGAATCGCAGGATCATAAAATCATATTGATTCTACCGATCTTATACAATCCCTACAATTCAGTTCCGATTCCACCATAAAATTCACTATCAATAGATTTAGTACGTCTGGACGAAATCGTGATTTTGCAAACCATGAGAACAATATACCTAAGTAGGTTATTTACAGTTCCGTTAAAAATATTAAATAAATAAATAAATTTTCATCTGCTATATATTTTATCACCAGGTGGTTAAACATTCACAGCTTATGAACACATTCTGAACATTAGAAAGAGTACAGTTGATACACACTCCGATAGAGTCAACTAACTTGAAAATTAAGGATCTCTCTACTTGCAGTGATCGCATTCATGATAAGGTTCCTGAGATAAACAAGAACAGTTATCGACTCAGGCAAAGTTGCACAGTTTGATAAAGAAAGTAGAACAAACTCAGCAATGAAGTTTTGCAGTGACATGATGAGGTTCATGATAAGTTTACCTTGTTACTATGCTTTGGTTCATGGGCTTCACGACTACGACGACACAGACGACGACGATGCCATGTTAACTTGACGGAATGAGTCAAGTGCTGGGGGAGTGCACATATGTGGTTGTATAAGCTGCATGGATGATGGAACCAGTGAGTTCATACATTACAATGAATTCTCTTAATACCTTGCTCTGTTAGCATGTATAGACTTGGGGAAATGTTAATTGTGTTCTTTCTTAGACAGGTTTTATAACGAGGATAGTGGAGATAATTCAACATTCTAAAGGAAACCAATTTTGTATTCATGTGTAGTTTGAGGTGGCGAAATCTAGCAAATGGAGCTGGAAACAAAATCAAACATTTGTAACTCTATTGTGGACTTAGCTTATTGAAATCCAAAGGATTCTATAATAGCAAGATGATAATTTGTTTGTACCTCAAGCGATGACGATTGCACGAAATGAAAAAGGCAGCGAAACCATTTATGATGCTCCTAATTGCTCGAAAAACCTGATAAGAAACTTTGTCATCAGTTGCAATGAAGTCCCTTAAATAGATGAGTAGAAAAGAGTAAACAATATTCTGCAGACCTGAGAGAAGAGATCATTCCAAAGGTCTTTCAACGCTGAACTATCGAATGAACTTTGTTCCGTCTCTGATAGAAATGAAAACTCGAAAGTACAGCTGATGGTCTCCCAAATATCTTTGAGTAAATAATATATTTTTGTTACTAAAGATAGCGCGCAAGTTGCAAAAGTAACAGCACAACGAGCAGGGAAAAGAAATATTTCCCAGATGCAACCAAAGATTGGAAAAAGCAAAGTTGCTGCATTGCAAAAGAAAGAAAGATTAATACCGAGATTTTAATAGTATCCACAAAAAACTGTGGTCAGAAAGGTACCAGTAGTGTAGAGATAATTATATACAAGCTCAAATGGTCGCAAGAAAACCTCAGCAAAGACAGTGACCATGGTGTAGATCAAGTTCACCACAGACCATATTGTTGAATAAAAGAACTCGCTAATCTCCACAAAGAAATTCAATAATGGAGAGATGAGCTCTATGACTTCTCCAAGAGGATAAAGTAATGGTTTTGATATCACAGCTACTAATGCTTTGGTCGTTCGAGCCATAAGAAGCAGCCAATTCAAGCTCCTTTGAATGTTTTGGAGGAAAAACATTGTTCCAAGGTACCTTATCCTAGTAACCATATCCCATGTTTCTATCCAATCAAAAAATGGGCCGCAAAGGCGAGCTGCTGTGGCCTTAAGAAGAGGAACATTTTTGTACAAATCATAGAATCCAACAAGAACTGTAACAAGTGATATCAGTATATGAACTGTTCTCACCAGTAGCCGCATCCATGGCCGGTAAATGTAACAGAACAGGGGGTAAGACTGGAAAAATATAACCCAGGAAGGAAGACCAGACTCAAGCAAAGTTAGAAGCCTGATATCAGACATGATGATTTGCTTCAACTTGAATGGTAATAAACTGTCATTGAACCGAAAAAGTATTAACGTGTCAGAATAGTGAGCAGGTGATATAGAAGCATCGTCCTCTTTGCCCATTCTCACCAGTGGCTTCTTTTCATCAGCATTCTCCTTATCACATAGTTCTCCATTAATCAAATCTCCTACCGCAAAGGGAACCTCTTCCACATCTAAGAAATTGTCTTCAAATGAATCATCTAGAGAAGATACTTCCTGATTAATGGGAGATTGGCAGATAGAACTTTGCTGATCGAAATCAGACAACTTCTTTAGAAAGTCCTTTAGTGGTTGTGTTTCTGATATGCACTCAGAGAACCACAAAGTTATACAACTTGAGGCGTGCTCAGGATCAAAGAATTCCCACTTCTTCATGGTTCTGACTTCTAGAGCTAAATATGTGTCAGTCTGAAAACAAAATATATTTCCACTCAACATACAAGATTGTCCAATTAAAAAACAAAGAAAAGAGATGGCAGATATTCGACGGGTAGTACCTGAAGTTCATTTAGGTAATTAATACCATGAACATCTTTCCATGCCACTTCGAATACTATAAACCCATGCAGAGATTGGTTCAAGCTCATGACTGCATGAAAGTACTTCTCTTGCAATTTAGACGAATCCACTAAAGGGAGCCATCTTTTTCCCTTCTTTAGTTTACCAAAGTAAGATTCATAGTCATCATTTCTATCATCCTTGAATCCTACATCTAGTGTTTTTTGAGCAGCCCTGGTGTTCATAAATGGAGACACCCTATACTGAATATTAAGTAGCAAAACAAGCAAGACAAGTCATGAAAAGGGGAGGAATGGTCACAAATAAATGAAAAACTAATCAGACCTTTGTGACCATTAATTGCCATATCCTTGTTGACTTGGATTGCTTGTTCACCGACCAAGGTCGGTTATCTACCATAACAAAGAGCCTTTTTCTTGAAGCAACATATAGAAATGCCTGAGAGACATAGGATTGTATGTCCCTGAAGAAAAAATTATACATTAGTGATTTATTTATGCACACTATCCACCAAGATGGAGTGAATACTTATCATGAAGAGTTACAAAGAACTTCGTTGGTATTTATTATGCACTTGAAAGAACAACAGTCCAAGGAAGGATTACCTTTTCTTTATATATTTTACTCATTATTTTTAGATATTATCTTTTCAGTCTTAATTGCTTGGTTCTATCCAGAAATTTTTTGCAATATCCTATAAAAAGTTAATTACAAAAACAAAGGAACTCAAAGAACAAATAGAAGAATTGAGCTTACCCAATCTGTAATCCAGTCAAGGGATAGACATCAGGAGTTTCCATTCACTTTCCAACAGCATGAAGCTCCGCACCATGAAAGAACTACTTCCCAGCTCTGTGAATCATCCTTAATTCTTTGCAGGACCTGGAATTCAAGCAAAACCAGGGGATAAAAACAATTCAATGTGAAATCACTTCATATTATCATCAAAAGAGATACAAAAGAAGGTCAAGGATTTCACACTATTGCACATATTAATCCTCAATGTGTATTGAACCCAATTCCAACACAACGGGATCCCAATATTCTTCAATAAAATCAAATCCAACCTCAAAATATTTTTTTTTTAAATAAAACACCACCAAAAGAATCACCTAAATTCAGTGCTAAAGGCGAGAATGTTGCCGTGAAGCCACCAACCCTACTCGGACTGGAAGCAGCTGCAAGGAGGAGACTTGCACACACCGAAGAAGGTGAAAACTACAGAGGAATCGAATCCCAACGACCATCTTCCGAAGGAAAAAAGAGATTCTCGGAAGCTTACATGCTAAGCCGTCTCGCAACAGTGGCTCTCGCGCAAAATGGCATCCGGTGGTACATTGTGCAAACGCGTCGAGATCGATCGGTTCTCTTCCGTGGGAAGAAAAGAGGAGGAGAGGGAAAGGCGAGGAATTTGGCAGGGAGGAACCGAAACGGAGCATGGACATCGGAGACAACCGCGAGCGACCTCTCCTTGATCATCCCTCGGCGATTCGGTGAGCGAAGAAAACGCCGAATCATCGAACGCCTTGTATGATGAGCGACGATATTTATGATTTTCTGTTATAAAAAAAACAATATTTTGATTTTTTTAATTTCTTTTCAATTTTATTTCCAAAGTTTTCAAATCCACTTCATTTCTTAACTAATGGCATTCCTAATGTGATTTTATAATAAATGAAAAATGGTCGTTGGAGAAATTTAGCGTTGCAGTAGTTGGTGCAAAATAATTAATAGATAATAATAAAAAATTATAGAGGAGAGAAATAATAATAAATAAATATATATATGATAAATTATAGGATAACTGATGTAGTGCATAATAAAAATTGATTATCTAAATTTAATAAAGTAGATGATTTATCTTAAAATTTAGAGATAAGATAGAAAATATGATATGGATGCCCTTGTATTAGATGTATCCTTACCCAGTTCAAACATGTAATGCGGGTGCACATGACTAATTTAAATAAAAAGGGTGAAATAAAGATGAGAAAACGTGGAAGCATAAATAGAAACTAAAATGAAATTTAAAATACCAATGAGGTGGGCCATCAAGCGAAATGGGCTTGTGGAAATGCAGCTTTTAATTTAATTAAATTTTAAATTAAAAAGATGCAAGTGGAGTTGCACATGCATGCACCACGCCACCACGGACAGCTTAATTATGAGTACCAATGTGATTAATTTCAGATTATACAATTGGATTAAGACACAAAGCCCTATGCTCGTTCTATGGATTACAGGTCATGCTTTAATTAGTATAATAATATCGCAAAGATTCATGTTGTGAAGATT
>JBAMIB010380806.1:0-10775 GCA_037177415.1 Kaempferia rotunda | reverse complement strand
TTTTTAATAAAACTTAATGATTCGGCGGTGGAGGCGCACTTGAGCTCCCGTGGTCGACGACGGCAGTGAATGAGCGACGACAGTAGAGGAGAGTGGCGGCAGTGGAGCGGGTTTGGCGAGAGAAGAAGGGCTCGCGTGCACGAGAGCTGCGAGAGTAGTGTTACGCGAGAAGTCACAGGATAAACATAAGGGAGGAGGGCAACAAGGTCATTTTAACACCCTGTTCGGAAACCAATAGAATTGCATTCCTTTCAGAATTGGAATTCAATTCCATTGTTTGATATAACTTTTAACCAAGGAATTAGTAGGAAATTGGAATTCAATTTTCTACTAACTCCTTAAATCAATTCACACCTCTTTAGGTGTAAATTGTGAAGAGAATTTCCTTTAAAAGTTAAAATGACCTCTTTGCCATCCTCCCTTATGTTTCTCTTGCGACTTCTCGCGTAACACTTCTATCGCAGCTCTCGTGTAACTCTTCTTCTATTGCAAAACCCGCTCCACTGCCGCCACTCTCCTCCACTGCCGCCGTCCATTCACTGTCGCTGTCGACCACCGGAGCTCAAACGTACCTCCACCGCCGCATCATCCAGCGGCATAAAATTAATCATGTAAAATTATTATCATGTGATCGTATATTAATTATTTCAAGTTACAGAAACAAATAACTTATATTGATATTTAAGGCTCTATTTTTATATATATCAGGTATTATTAATCATGAGCTAGTTAGAGTCATTAGTAACATATTAAATTTTATTAAAGAAGGATAAAATGATAAAAATATAAGATTTTAATTTAATTCTAATAGATTTCAAATCAAGGAATTCAATTCAATTCTATTATTTATTAAATCATTCCAAATAAATGAATTCAATTCAATTTATGATAAAATTCAATTCAGGATGAAATTCAATTCAATTCCAAACGGGGTGTAAGATAATTCTCTTCACAATTCAAATCTAAAGAGGTCTGAATTGATTTGAGAGATTAGTAGGGAATTGAATTTTAATTCTCTATTAATTTTTTATTAAAAAGTTATACCAAATAATGAAATTTAATTTCAATTCTAGAAGGAATTCAATTTAATCCATTTTCAAACAGGATGTAAAGAAAGTATTTAAAAAAGTTATTCTCCTATCGGTGAACAACAATTTTATTCTTTCAGAAAATAAAAAACACGAACCCAATCAATACAGGGATGGGAGACAAATTAAACCAAGAATTACAGTCTTATTAATCTCCATCATCATCTTCATTAACGGACGACGTTAATTATCTCCTTAACCATAATTAATCTTTTGAGTAATCAGTGAAGACCGTAACCACGCTCCTGACGCGGTGCTTCCCATCCGACCACGTCACGTACGCCGACACAATTCCGTTGACCTCCAACGGCCCTCCCCAAACTTTCACCTCAAACTTCTTCTTCTCGTTCAACCTCCTGAACCGCAGCACGCCGGGCGTCACCGTCACCCTCAGTCCTCCACCCGCGTTGACCGTCGCCTCGTACCGCGCAGTCGCGGCGTCGCCGCCGACGTTGGTGACCGTCCTGTTAAATCCGGCCACGAAGCTTTGGTTCGCCGGGACGTAGTAAGCCATGGACGGGTAGTTGAGATCGCCGGGAGATCCTAATTTGGTCGTCCCATGGCAGCTGCTGAGGTCGCCGGTGACGAGCCGGATCTGGGTCTCGTTGTACCCTTGGTCGCACAGCATTTTGACGTAGTCTGCCTCCGCCGCGTCGTAGATCAAACCCGGATCCCGCGCCGCCACCGGGTTCACTTGGCCTGAGCCGTAGGCGAGCTCCGCGTCAGGGTGCAGAGAAGGCTTCATCGGCGATGCTTGTAAATAAAATCACATATATACTGTTAATCACGTTAATTAATTATATATATAGGGCAAAAATAAAAGGGTGTCCAAAATTAATTAAAAGAAATACAATTAAATGAACATCTCATTTAATCAGTTTAGGATTTATAATTTAAAATTGTAGCAATTACAGATTTGCTATCTATTAAAGAGAGGAATTCTCAATAATTTATTTTACCTGAAATATCTCAAGAGGCCCTAACCATGCTGCCTTGCCCCTAGACGTTAAATAATATTTTTTGATATAATAGTATTCAGAGGTCTTAAATCTTAAACTCACTCTGAAAACGTTGAAACAACTATTAGATAACTTATACACATTGTACGTAGTAGTTAAGGGTAGCTTCTACACGATGTAAATCCTAAATTCTATACACATATTGTAATAGCTAGCAACCTGATAGCCTCTACATATTGTAACAACTATCAGATAAATTTTACATACTGTAACAGCTACTTGATAGCTTCTACAACATCTCTAAGTTATAGGGTATTTTTGAATTAAAAATATTAAAAGGATGTACTTTTGATTTTTTTTTTATAGTTAATACTAAATATATAATTTACAACTACTAATTCTGAAGTGATACAATCAGGCCCTATAAAATTTCCAACCTACTGTCAAATTTTCATACCTACTATCAAAATTTCATAAATAAAATTTAGAGAGTCATAGTGATTTTACCTATTTATATATAAAAATGTATATAATTAATTAAATACCTGTAGTGATCAATGCAGACATGATGGCAGCCGGCGACCACAGAGGATGGAAAGACTTGACGTAGGCAGCAGCTCCGGTAACATGAGGACAAGCCATGGAAGTTCCCGAGATGATGTTGTAGTCGACTCGGCGCGGATCGTACTGGTACACCGACATGGATGCTGCACCTGACCACGCGGCCAAGATGTCAATTCCCGGAGCACTAAGATCAGGCTGCACCGCCACCGGCCGGAATATTCCATTACAGGATCAGATAGATCAGGAACGTGCATGCATGATCCATATATAGAACAAATTCCGGTTCAATAGTTCTATATATGTTCAATGGCCCCAGAATTGAACCAGAGGCCAAGCAGTACTCCCTATTCGTTCTGTACTAATTGTTAA
This sequence comes from Kaempferia rotunda, assembly GCA_037177415.1. NCBI lineage: Eukaryota > Viridiplantae > Streptophyta > Magnoliopsida > Zingiberales > Zingiberaceae > Kaempferia > Kaempferia rotunda. The sequence goes on along the minus strand of JBAMIB010380806.1, from coordinate 7,795 downwards.
AATTTGTAATTATTAAAATTATATATACACCTCTCAAATTTTATTTCAAAAATACCAATTGACCTAGCACTATTATAGAAGCTATATATCAAGTGGGTAGCTGGTACAATATATAACAGTTTTTTTATAGCTTTTACAATGTATAGAAACTACCAGTAATTGCTATAACGAGTTTAGGATTAAGTTAGAATTTAGAATTTATATTATGTAGAAGTTACTCCGTAGCTACTATAATATATAAAAGTTACTGAGTAATTACTATAACATGTTACGTTTAATATGAGATTAAGGTTTATGATTATGATATATGAAAACTATTATACTAAAACATGACTTAGGTTAAAATTATTTAAATTTCATCATTTTAAAATAGTTATAGAAGCTATTATGTATCTGCTACCATTCTAATTCTCTAATAGCTTCTAGACGTTATAGCAAATACTTAGCTTGCCTATATATTTAAAGTTATTAAATGAACGCTTGTCAACTCGGAAGAACTATTATTATCCCACTTGTATTGCCTTGCATGATTTTTTTTATTAATTGAAAATTTACATTATGTTAGAAGGAAAAGTGTGTTTAAGTCTATGTCAACTCTTGCCGGTCATCAGTGACTATCATTTCAACAGTAGTTAATTGCTTCCCACTTTAATTAAAGAGGACCTAGCTAGGTTAGGTGGACTTGTAGTTGCAATTCTTTTAGACAGCGTCATGCTAACTTGGTCATGGTTCCTAAATCTACAGAGTAAGCATTGCAGAAACTTAAGGGGTCTGACTTGATCGTATCGACTGATTTGAAGTCTTCGTTTCCAAAGTAGACCCATTCGTTAACACACCATCAAGTCATCTTTTATTAACATAATGACAGCGGGCGCTTGTTGTAACCGATGCTGCTTAAAAATGAGCAGTTCCAATGAGATTCATAATATAAATAATACCTTTGCGCGATATATATACAGATGCAAGGGCCATTCTAATTTCTAAGATTCCATTTTATTTTTTTAAGTACCGTGATCGACCAAAATGACGGCCTCCATCCTCTCCGGCCTCTAAATTAATGTTCCATCATGTTCTCGTTATTTTTCCAAAGACACGAGAGGTATTTTGAAATAGAGCAAAAACAAAAAGGGCATTTTTCATTTATATATGTTTTTGTCATATAAATACATCTTTTTCTTTTTTTTTAAAAAAAAAAAGTCAAATGAACGTGTCTATGTAGCTCTTTTAAATTAACTTGTCCAAAATACTGTTACATTATTTGACTATTCAAGGGGTGTAGAAGCTAACAACTAGCTTCTATAAATACTTTATTTGATCATTCGGTCATGTAAAAGTTAGATGCTAGCATTTGCATGTAGTAAAAGCTAACATCTAGCTTTGATAAAGGTGATTTTATATCATTTTAATTTTAATTTTTTAAAAAATAAGTTGATTAAATAATATTTCAAAGAGCAAACCAAATAATGAAGATTTCATGATACTCATTATATTTTAAATGAACATAATCTAATCGTGATCAAACGTGTACAAACAAACAAGTATGTAAGTTTTATAACATGTAGCAGCTACAATCTAACTTCTATACGTTGTAGGAGCTAGTCGGCAGCTTCTATAATAACATTAAATTCAGGGGTGATTTCGAGATAAGAGGTGATTATTTTTTTTTTCTCATTTAACTTTTTTTAATAAAAAGGGATGCCCATTTAATAAAAACGTAAATGAGGGACGTACGCTCTTTTTATTTTTGCCCTTTGAAATAAGTAATTATTTCGATAGAACATTCTAATGAGAATTGACCTTTAAAGCACTACTTTAATACACAATACAAACCATTAAGGCCTTTTTAATTACTTTTTGATTTTAATCAATATTCGAACAATAAGATAGAGGCCGCTATGTCGATCGCGAGGCAGCTACTTGACTCGACATAGCGCACCGACGGGGGCTCACACCATAGGGTCATTCTCAGCATGATCCGCTGAGCAGATTGAGCCAAAGAAAACTCCAAGATAAATCCACACAAACACTCGCAATTCCCACAGACATCTTTAACCACCTCGATCCAAACCTTTTCTTTAGTCCTCCTCGAGCTCAAAGCACGACAATTCAAATCCAAACCTCTAACTCATTCTACAACTCCAAGTCCTCAATCTCATTGAGTTCGTAGAACTCTTCCTGAGCTCCCAGCAAACTAGCGGCTACAAACTCTGAAAAAGCTCGCAGCGTGGCTGCAACCTAACCGGACGACTTTCTGGTTGCGGCAGCCTAATGGATTCAGTGGACAATTACACTAGCTGATGATGCCCAAGTCCATTGAACAATAAGCATGGAAATAAATATAGCAATAGACGAAGAGGATTGAACCAACCTCACTCATGATGTATGAAGTTGCAACAATATCAGCTAGTATTATCAAATCAAGCCTTAATGACTTTGTAAAAGAATTTCAGTCTAAAAGAACAGTTTAAAACTTCAAAAAATTGCATAGTCGGAACAATTATTACAAACGAATGAATTAGAACAAAGCTTGCCATGTTTGGATAAAAGGAAGCTAATTGAATGCTTATGCAATGATATGCGAACGAGAGAGCACCTAGACACGCTAAAAAAAGTCCGTGCTGCTCTAATGGTGATGATAATGCAGGTCGGCTTCTCAAGCTAGCTTTTGAGTCTTGGTACTTGTTGACTGCTTGTTCCCTGCATCAAACCTGGGCAATGACAGCAAGGTATCCACTCGAGCGGCACCCTGTTGGATCGACCAATTACTTCCATCCACCGAGCTGACATTGACATCAGAGACCGATGGAACAGTGTCATTGTGGGAAGTTGAAGCGGAATGTCCTTGCTTGTTGCCATTAGTTGTGCAGGGAGTCAATGGTTCACCAACTTGGGAATGGATGGAGACATCGGTGGAAATGTTAGATGTCTGAGGTTGAAGAAAGAGACAAATTACAGCACAATCATCAGTTCGCGAAGTTGGATATTTAATCTTCCAGGCCTTCACAGCTGACTCAACAAGACAGCGAGCAGCAGAAGCCCTAGCTGGAGCAGAAGCGACTATATCTACCACTTCTTTGTTGGAGAGCACATCCCAGACCTGTTATAATCAGCTTGTAAACAGGTGTTTTTGTTCAATTGTTCAACTCGAAACACACAGGTGTTTTTGTTATGTACTTTAAAAATGGAAAAAAAAATTGCTTTATTTTAGTGATAAGAGGGTAATCTGTTGGCTTCACTGCGAAGCTTTATGCAGGTGATGTAAAATTGAAAAAAGTGACGTCCATATCTCACCCCGTCAGTAGCCAAGACGATGAACTCATCTCTTTCTGTGATTTGCCGATATGAAATGTCAGGCACGGAAATCAAACCATAATCTTTTAAGCAAAAATCCCCCAATGCCCGTGCCATAGCCAAGCCTGGGACATTATTGTTAGGCAGCCAAACTCGAGGCACATCGGGCTCATCCTTAAGAGCAAAAACTCTGCCCCTACACAGCCTTATTCTTTCTGCTTCATCTGTAAAAACAATGCATTTCTTGCTGTTTAAAGAATTATTTAACATTATTCGAGGAATAAGTAAAAAAAATAAATTACAAGAGAAATCAATAAAGCATTTAGGTGTCGCATCTGTTTGAAAAGCTACTTATCTGAAGCAAAAGGTTCACATGATGAAGGGAAATAGAAGAATGCTTATTTAGCTTAAGGTAAAGGACACATGAAGGATCACATAAAGCTGACAAAGTGAATAATTCTTAAATTAGATTTGAAAAACATTCTGACGTTTCTAAAGAAAATGAAGAGTTTGGAAGCAGACAGATAAAAGAAAAATCCAACTGTTGTTAAGAGAAGCATGGAACTATGGAAGAGATCAAGAAAGCCACATTAGGCCATGGGACAGTGTGTAAATGCAGTGTGCAAAATATAGGAAATGTCCATATAGCTGAAAGCAATTAGCTGGATGGTTTCTTCCTATTGTTACATGTTGCGACGGAGTCCTAAGGAAAAAAACAAAAATAACATGTGTAACTCATCATAGCTTGCAGAAATCCAGCATAGTGTATGGAAAAATATAAAAGAAACAAAGGAAAATACTCAGAAAATCCTCAAGCAAAACAATCACTTAAGCATGAATTGTTCCCTCTCCTACTTATTGTAGACTTCCAGATATCAGATGACGTGTTTCTCTACAATGATGTGGAATGTCATAACCTAGCTCTTGCAAGGATAACCATACGTAGCAATTCTTGTTAATAGTATACATAAAGAAAACTTTCTCTGTTAGTTCAGTAACCATTAGTTAACACAGGAAAATCCAGAATGTATGCTGACAATTTTAACAATTCTTGAATTATTATTTCTCCCAGTCAACTAAACAGAGCATTTCAGTTCCCTACAAAATGCCATTAGACTTTGTCTCTAAGTCTTCAACTAGATATCTGCTATACAGGTTCTCACTCATGTTATATTAGGAGATGATAAAAAATACTCTAGATTCATAATTCTAACAAAACTTTCACGTCCTGAAACAAGGATGAACTGCTGAATGATGGAAAACACAATTATCTTTGGTAGTTCCACCATTGACCATAGAAATCACAGATGAACTAATTCTGATGAAATTTGTTGAGACTTATAAAGGTCAGAAGACAGACATTTAGTTCATTAAGACAAAATATTTTACAAAACATTTGTTCAATTTAGAGGAGAGAAAAGAAAATCTCAACAAAAAAAAAACACGCTTAATACATATAACCTGATATATTGAAGCTGCAAAGTACACTTTTATGTGCTGACTGTTATGAAGAAAAAAGGGTTGAAATATATACTTGGAAGATTGGGTTTAAGATCCACAGTCAACTGAACTGCAACTAAGGAGCTATCTTGGTCTCTGGTTCCAAGTACAGCTCTTGAATCTCCAACATTTCCAATATAAAGTTGTTGGCCCTGGAAGCATGCATTCAGATGACGCCAATTCAATCCAAATAATGAAAGAATATTCAGCAATTGAAAGGTGTTGACTAAACTTTAACCTGTTTAATCAAAGTGACTGCTGTTGTGCCACTATAAAAACAATCAATATCAGGATGTTGTCTTAGTTCTTTATCCATGATTCTAAAAGCCTTGAGAAATGATTCTTTCAGTGTCTTAAAGACCTGAGAGTCGTCATCATTTTCTTCAAAGTTGATGGAAGCCCTATTATCCTCTTTGAGGGATAGAGTTGAACTTGCTTCGGAAGTGTTACATTCCTCACTTTCCCAAGTTGCAGTCAGCTTTAAAGGGAGAACATCTCTGACTTTTTTAGCAACTATATGACCATATGGACCATGACCATCGAAAATCCCACAAAAAATAGTGTCATTTCTTGAGCCAAAATTCTGAACAGGAAGGTGGAATTTAATCAGAATAAGTAGCCTAGCATCACAAAACTGTCAAAATTAGAAAGAAGATAATGCAAATGGAAAACAGAAAATGCGATAATGGTAATGCATACACCAAATATGCCAAACAAGAATTTGAGAAATTTTGCGGTAGAAAAGAAAAGTAAAAAAGTGGCTTCACCTAAAGAAATTGAGATCTATGTTGTTATTTTGAACAGCTTAAATCATTGAATATCAGAACCCTTATCTCAGAAAAGGGAGACTGAATATTCTAAATCAAAATAGATCAAGCGGCTCTGTTGTCAATCTACATTGTATTTCAGCATGTATAGCACACAATCTTCAGGAAGTGATTAACTGCGAGAAATCTTGGAATCAATAATGGAATCAACTAAAGCATTGATGTTTTTTCAATTAAACTTTATGAACTTTATTATTATTTTTTTTTTAAAGAGAAAAATGCATTTATCACAATTGCATACATGCTCATAATGGACAATATAAAACTATATCTGAATAATTATGAGAATGAAACCAAAAGAGTATGCCTAAACTGGAGCTCTGTAAAAACAACATGATGTTCTGCTGCACTTCACTATATAAACAGTCGATAAGCATCAACAGATCGAAACAACAAGTGGGCGACAGATCAAACCTCCCAAACGATCATGGCGTCCTGGTTGGTCCCCTTCTTTCCCTGTTGGGTGAAGAGGGAAGCAACAGCGCTGGCCCCGTTCAGGAACATCCTCCCGGGGATCCTATGGACCTGCTCCTCCCTCTTGGACGAGCTCCTCTGGGACCTCCTCCGGGACCCTCTGCGGCTCCGACTCGTTCCTGACGCCGGCGAAGATGGCGAAGAAGGGGCGGAGGAGTTGCTACGCCCATCCGCCGAGAGACAGGACCCCATCCGGAGGGCCCTGACGACGCCGAGTAAGCAATCCAGACCAGAAACGCAGCCAGAGGAGCCACCACCACCACCACCACCACCCTGCCTCTCTACCCGATCCGTCGGGCCCCCACCGCCAACTTCTCCCTCAGCGGATCACAAACGAACACGGCAACCCAATCCCAGGCAGCATCGCTCGTGAGGCCTCCACGCCGACACAATTTTCCTCCAGCAAGGTATCCGATCCTGTTACTTCCTTCTTCCGTCTCGGCGATCGAGATCTCTCGAAAAGAAAAGGAGGAAGAAGGATCGAGAAAAGCTCATCTGGGACGAGATGGATTACCAAAAGGGGAAATCTGATCCAGAAGACCAAAAAGAAGGGGAGGAAGCATCCGATGAGATCGCGGGGGGCATTTTTAGACGCAGAGCTTCTGGAATCGGATAAAGCCTAAAAGTAAGACAGGAGAAAGTAGTGTGTCTTAATTTATCCGCACCACCTCGAAGAATCTATTTATTGATTTAATTTTGTGATTAATCAGCCAAAAAAATAATAATAATTGAGGGCGAGCGCAGCTGTTTTTTTACCGGTCAGGTTGACTTTGACCGGATCGGTGCAAATGCAATTTTAAGTAATTAACGAGGCATGCAATCCCAACTGCAACTCACGGTGATAATTTTTTCTTCCATACGACAACGAATCCGTTACCTTTTGTTGACAACGTAACCACCGTTGTATTAAATCTTCCCTTCTATTATTATACAATTATATATAGACTCTCAATTTTAAACTTTAATATCTTGATTCTAAATTTTTATTCTTAACACTATTATATTAAAATATTATTTATCAACTTATTTAAATTTTATTAAAAGTATTTTAAAATAATATAAAAGTTATTTAGTAGCTACTACAGTATTATAAAAATATTATATTAGTGGTTACATATACAATTATGTTAAAAGTAAATGTATTTAAAAAAAAAACAGAAAGGCTCATCTGACGATTTGATGATTGTGAGACGCCTTTTTCTATTTTGCCATGTATAGTCATTTTGGATGTTTTGAGTGCTGAGGTGGTTGAACCAAGTGTAGAGGTTAATTGGAAGGGTAAGCATGCCTCTAATTGTTAATGTTTTGTAATATCCTTAAAGTTTTGGGTCCCCTACGATTTGTGTTGTCCGAGACATTCAAATCAGTTTGTGTCATATGATGTCCGACTCAATCCACTTAGTTGGTCAAGATCGAGCTCTTAGATTATGAACCATGGACTCAAGCTATTCAACCATTAATTGAGTTGTGTTTGACCTAGCGTTGCAACCGAGTTGGTACTCGGGTAGTTGAATTGTTTCAATAATTGAGTTGTTTGATCTAACATGACCCAAAGCGAGATTGGGGTGGCGAGAGATAAAGGATGACAGTCAAATTTTACCCTGTACACCCATCATGCTGACTCACGATGGGTGACTCTCATAGGCGGAGTGCTCAAAACTAGTCGCCTAGTGTGGATGAGCACGGTAGATGTGCAGGCTAAT
>JBAMIB010380591.1:0-10778 GCA_037177415.1 Kaempferia rotunda | reverse complement strand
AAAATTTTATTTTATTGACAATAAGAAAAAGATAGACTTTGAGAAGGGAAATTTTTTCTCTACAATATATTTACAAAACAATTTCGTTAAACCTTAAACTTGCTAGTCTAATTGCTACAGTAAGAAATTATATGGACCATAGGAACTAAATATTAATAATATAAAATATTAATTGAATAATAATTTCATCGTCGATATGTCCGAGTGGTTAAGGAGACAGACTTGAAATCTGTTGGGCTTCGCCCGCGCAGGTTCGAACCCTGCTGTCGACGATTAATATATTTCATTTTTCTCTCTTTAATGGTGTATTTTTTTGATACGACAGGCAAGCCATTTGGGCCAGACTAATCCGAACGTCCGGCCCATAATTATAAAAACAAGAAACATCTGGTTCGCCAGCGGAGCGAAACAGAAAAAAAAAAAAACATTTATTTGGAGATGCGGGGTATCGATTCCCGTGCCTCTCGCATGCTAAGCGAGCGCTCTACCATCTGAGCTACATCCCCACGACTTAAATAATCTAATAGGTATATCTTGGTTTCATTAATTCCGATTCGTTATCCCAAAATTTACACTGTTGTCTGCTCTCTCCTCTTCCCCACCATGGTCGCCGCCGTCGCGGCCCACTTCTTTCCTATTCCTCCCTCCCCTCCCTTCCTCCTTACCCGTACACGAAACCCGACCCGTCGGCCTCCGTTCCCTGCGAGCGCCTCGCAGACTGAGCGCGGCCTCGAGTTCGAGACCGGCGATTCCTTCTTCCGTAGCGAGAGCGCCGTGGGCCGCGACCTTGGCGTCCTCTCCGCCGCCATTCACCGCCAGTCCCTCTGCGGCGGTAGCGGCCTCCGTGTCATCGATGCAATGTGCGGCTGCGGCATCCGCGCTCTCCGTTACCTGGCCCAGGCCGGCGCCGACTTCGTCTGGGCGAACGACGCCTCCGAGGACTGCCGGCCCCTCATCCTCTCCAATCTATCCCGCCACCCCCGCGTGTCTCCCGGCGGCGACCGCCGCTGGGTCGTCAGCCATCTCGAAGCCAACCGGGTGCTTGCCGAGAACTACCTCCGCAGGGAGTTCTTCGATTTAGTGGACGTTGATTCCTTCGGGAGCGACTCCTCGTACTTGGGGATGGCTGTTGCCGCGGTCAGAATGGGAGGATTGCTGTACGTCACCTCCACTGATGGGTATTCCTCAGGAGGGCATCGACCTCACTGGTAAATTCCTTTCTGTTTTTGCTATCTGCCTATCGATTTCTCAGATTGTTTGGACCTTAAAATGAATCTCAAATCAATATTAGAGAAGAACTTCTAGGACTTCTAATCCCAATTCTCATCTTTTAATTCACATATTTTGTTGTCAGACAGAGGTATGCCGTTCAATGTCAGAAAGAGAATTCTAATTCCATAAAATTTTACATTTCAAAACAAGTTGTAAAAGAATACAGTAGACTAATAAGATTCAATGTACACAACTTAATCACAGGTTTTCCATTCCATATTTTCTCATATCCAGTCTAAGTGCCGAGGAGCATGTTGTTAAGTTCTATGCCTTGTAGTTCTAATCCGCATCTATGAAATATCATTTGCTTACTTCGTCAAAACAATTCATCCAAGTTTGTTGCTGAGTTGAGTTACTTATTACTAATCACTGTGTGACATTTTCTTTTCTATCATGGATAGGCTAGCTTGCTTTGCTTGTTTAAACATGTAATCGCTTTTAAGTTTTTCAGATGTCCTGAGAAGCCATTTATCTAGACATTATAAGTTTTTATTCTCTTCCTTCTTGGAACTGGAGAGTGCAAGTGCAAAATTATTAATACTTGTGAAGTTTCCCTCTCTTACTATGCACGTGAAGTATTTTATAATGGCAAAGTGCTTGCACAACTCTCTAGCTAAGAAATATACTCTGTTTGTCATGCTAATTATGTAATATCTCATCAATTCATTCATGGTAAATTGATTGGTTCATTGACATCTATTGTGATGTGTAATTCCATTTTACCTCCTAGTTCTTTAGCTTCATATGGAGCATATGTTCACCCAATGCCATTTTCCAATGAGATCGGTTTACGGATGCTTATAGGTGGTGTCTTACGGGAAGCTGCTGTCATAGGTTATCAAATATCTCCACTTTTTTCTTATTATTCATTTCATGGACCTGTATTCCGAGTAATGTTACGCGTGGATCGCGGACAACTTCAGGATAATAGGTGACACTACTTTATTTATTCATGCGTTATATTTATAAATTATAAATTTTGGCATACTCTATGTTTGCAGCCAATATGGGCTCATAAGTTATTGCCACAATTGTGGTAACTCTCAAACTTTTTCTTGGGGAGAACTTGGACAAATTTCCTGCGCCTGTAGAAGTGGCCAGGTATGCAGACTAATGGTTTGGTAATTATGTGATCATACGAAAATGCATCAAAATTTGGCTAGTAGTTTACCTTTCATTCTAATCTCTGTTGAAGTAAACTCTACATATTCATTCTTTTTGCATGTCTCTGTAACCCTAAGATGAACATCCCTACGCATTCTCTAATAGAAATTGAAATAAATAATAACCCCAGTTTCTGATTGATTGAACTGTATTCTCAGGTAGTACATAGAATTTGATGATTAGTAACTATCCAAATACTGATTTTTGGGTAAAATATATTTTTGGATTCAGCTCGAACTATTTACCGTGGGGATTAAATTTAACTGTAAATCAAAATATAGGTATTTTCAGACATGTTGGTTATCAAGCTTGTTTGTCAGGCAGGTTACTGTATAATTATTTTCCATTTAAATACATATATTTCATTTTTATTACAGACATTTAATCTAGCATTGAGGCTTCTGCTTGCTTGACATTATTTTGCTGTGTATTAGCAAGAAAGCCTCTATGGATGCCTGATCCTTTTCTTTGCTGTACAGCTGTGCTTAAGAAATTAATCTCCTGTTGCTTTCGTTTCTCGATATGGTGCTTTTATTTTTGTGTCTGTTCGATGTGTTTCTTTAACCTTTCATGAAAAAAACTTCTGAGCATTTGTTTGCTCTCCAGGTATCCAAATCTCTTGTTGTCTCCGGCCCTCTTTGGATCGGTTGTCTCCATGACGCAGCATTTGTCGCTGAGATGTTACGCTTAGCTACAGAGTGGGGATGGGCATGCACTACACAAAAGGAGATCGACCTAGAGAAACTTCTGAACCAAATGATAGAGGAAGGGGATCCTCGACTTCCACCTGGCTACATCAAAGTTGATGAGGTCCAACAGCTAACATTTTTGTTGTCCTGTTTATTTGATTAAGAAAAGTATCTTTGGTTTGCCTACTGCTATATGTATATCGCTTCATCTGCTTGGGGTTTTCAGATAGGAAGAAGAGGCAAAATGAATTCTCCTCCTGTTATGACTTTGATTAACATCCTTCAAAAGGTATGTGCAGTGGACAGTTTGATTAATGCTTTTCAGAATGATAATTTGCTTTCATTGTGTTTCCTTCCTACATGATATTTTAGTTGGCAATTCTACTAATTCGCCTACCAGGTTTTATGGGCATTCTAGTATCTGTTTTGAAAATGCGTCGCGCTAATATTCCCTTAGTTACATTTCACAAAAGAACTTGAAGTTCCTTTTTTGCTTCTACATGGCGTCGTCAATAGCTTTCCTAATGTTTGTTTTCTGTGAGCAGGAAGGTTATGCTGCTTCCAGATCCCATATCGCACCAAATGGAATCAAGACGAATTGTCCATTTGCCAAATGCATTCAGTTTGCTCATGGGCTCAGGGCAGCATGAGCACTTGGAAATCGGAAGCATCGTTGCATTGCTAAACTAATTGCTTGCAGAACCACCAACACAAGCTCACTAGCTGATGTTCCATGAGTTCGATACTGGAGCTTCATCCTCCATCCACCACAAAATCAACTTTCTTGATATGAGATCTAGTAGGAGATATCATGAATCTTGTATCGCAGTTATGCTCTCATTTGTTGCTCTAGGATTGCTCTTCCAAAAGATGATCAGTAGGAAGGTTGTGCCTGCATATCCATAATTGTCTTCAAGATGAGGTAAGGAGGTCAAATATCATCATATCTTGTTGATTATGGAGCTATAGATCAACATTAATGTCGTGTTAATACTTTGATGCAGGTGGTGAGAGTTCAAGCTGTGCACTAATTGCTCGAAGGTATATTGCTTTTCTAGTCATATTTTACTAAACCTTTACGTCCCACATATTTTGGCGATAACCATGAAATGCAATGTGATGTTGAACTCGTGAGTAATTATTTCGACTTGAATTCAAATTATTTTAGAATTGCTGAGGAATCTGTGAATCCAATTCCCCTTGAGTCGACTAATTGTAGGACTGGCAATGGAACTAAAATTTTTATAAATACTAACACGGAACAATCCCCACAATGCTAAAATTCATCCAATTCGCTTGACCCTGACCCGGGCCAGATTGAGTGTTCAAACCGGCCCCTTTCCTCCATCGACTTGCCGCCTGCTTCAAACTACTTAGATCACTTGGCACACTCAGATAACAAAACCCTTCAAATTGCTGGAAAAATTAGTCTATCTGCTTGGTCAACTGACCCTCTGAATTATTTGTCTATCTCAATCAGTTAAAGTTCACTAACCCTCTGAATTATTTAGGCTTTCTATTGGAGCAAAAGGTGATATCGTTCACCTCAAGCGGTCTAATATCATGGGCCACACAGCAAGATACAAATAATTATTTAGGCTTTCTAGCTCGCTTGGTATGTTGGTCAGCTGGGTTTGCTTAGATTTGTCTGCCTCAAATTTTCAGTTTGCTACTTTGATTCGTCTCACATTTGAACTATTCAGTCAGCAACAATCTAGCAAATCACTCCCAATACCCTTCGAGCAATTTACTGATTTGAAGGGAAAATGAGAGTCTTGGTGACATATAACGTATCTATGTAGCTTCTTTCGTTTGGGGATCTGTCTATTGTGTCAGTATCACTTGCCTCTCAGGGTAAGCTCATTAGACTCAGAGATATAGCGTGCATTAGTGTTTGCCCATATTAGAGGGTAGTTCTATGGTTCTAAAGATGCATGTGTTCCTTCTAAGTAAGGTGGTCGTAGGCAAATTTCCTTTCCGCACTTATTTCAAATATCCTTAATGTGATAATAAAATCGTAGTTACAAATTGAATACACACATTATGCTTTAGCAATAGCTAGCATGAATCTGGGGGAAAAAAACTAGTGAATTGGCCCCCTAAAAATCAATTTTAAGCATAGGGTTTGTGGTTCTTGGTTTTCACCTTGAATCTAGTTGCACTATGTGCAAATCTGGGCATGAAGTGGACCTCATGCACTCAAATCTTTATTGGAGCTCCATATTTGGCCTGTGGGAGCAGAGCCGTCGGTGTTTACACCGGCTCCGACTTCAGCTCTCATCAAAGGATCGGACTCATTATCATTACCCTGCAAGTGTAACATTTGGATAAATTCAAAAAATATTAGAACAGACAGTATCATGAGGTAAATTCATTTAATAGCAAAATTTTGTTTTCTAAAACAGTGGTGTCGAGGCAATATAGATATAGATTCTTAAAAATAGGCAAACAGTTTAAGGCTCTAAAATAAAATGTGGAAGAACCAACCATCGCTTGGAAACTTAAGCAAGATAAAACCTCCTACTAGGACTGTTAGATTATACAACAACTATCGGGACAACCCACTAAACGATAGGAAATTCGAACCAGAATCTAAATAATTAAAAGTGATGAAATTACAGAATTTTGGAAATTGAAGGCATACCTGCAACATTTGAACAGTTGCTTCCCGAGCTTTTTGCTGACCTTCAATTATGCAAAAATAAGAATATAAAACCATCCCAATTATTGCAACGAAGATTCCAAAGATATTTCTCCAACTAAATGGATCATGAAGTAAGACATAGCCAAAAGTCAAAACCAGGCAGGTTTTGAGATGTCCCAAAACTTGGTATGTTACTGGTGATGTCTTGCCAATTACAAGAAATGTACTGAAGTTGACGGAGACTGATATTAGGCAAGAAAGGACAATGAAAACCTACAAGAAAAATGCTAGTGTAAGAGGGAACTATGTTTTTTCAACATACAAAAAGTGCGAGCATACTTACAAGAACTTGAGTTGTGTAATTGAATCCAAACACATTCTGGTTTGTTAGGAGCCCATCAAGAAAAGGACCAGATACAAACAGGGTTAGAGATTGGTAAAGGGCAGACTGGTACAAAAGCTGGGTTGAGGAGACCTTGAACTTTTTTTGTATAGTGTTAGTCATCTGGCAATAACTGGTTAAGGCCTATAACAAGAATCAATAGCATGAACCGTTTCATGTAGAAAAACAAAAATAGGAGCAGATAACCTCAATCAAAGATTTTAGAGACTAAGTAGACTCCCAATCCAAGTCATTTCCTTATCTTGTTACTTGAAAGAATACCTCTGATTCCAAATATTGGCGTGAATGGAAAAATATAGTGCTACATGATTATAATTCCTCAGTAAACATAGTTTAGCCAAGCTTCTTATGAAACAATCAAAGTGACAATTGTCAATATTCATTCCAGACAAGTTGGGTTCAAAGAACTTTCCCAACTTGGAACTGTTAATAAATCTCTTTGATAGTAAATGTTCTCTGCCTCTAGTGTGCCTCCTCTGTTAATAAATCTATAGTTTATTGAAGAGATAATGTCAATGAGAAAGACACAAGAATTGAATGTGCCAGAAATCTCACATGATTATTGAAGAACAATTTATCAGGGAGCAGAAAGTCAGAAAGACTCCAGCTACATGTTAAAATTCTGGTTCATCTTATTAGTGCTTTTATCATGGTTCCAGTGATTATTGGTCATGTGAGAGTTTTATCAAAGTTTTACCTTCTACATATTGTTAGCGTGTCAAACAGCATGTAGTCAATATTTGTCAAGAGCTTGTTATGGCACGGGTATAAGGTGTAAAAGTTAACACCTAAGTACACTGCATTCTGCAAATAATCCAACATCCATTAAAGTTGTTTGATGCAATTCCAATACCCAATAAAGGAAAACTTGCTCTGTAAGGATACAATTTGTGCGATACAAGTCGTAATAATCGCCAGAAGTGACAATATAGACCCAAGTAAGTTAAGCTGCAGATCTGTTATAGGTGCAATTCCAACACCCAATAGAAGAATGGAAAGTGAGAATTGAATTCTTTGGCTGCAATTTGAAAATTTTGAAAATAAAAGGGCAGCCAAATAAATCATATATCCATCTCAGAAAATCACTATAGTAGAATGCACTGGCATGAGCATAATCATTCATAAAAGAAAAGGGCCATAAGCAGTAGATATTTAAGATAAATAAGAACACGACCAATCGAAATATATCAACAGTATGTTTTTGGGTGTATTTTAAAGCGAATTTAATGCATATGAACAGACATATATGACAGTTTTTGCAATCACCATTAGCAAATAATAATAACTACCTTTCCTACTAAAGATTTGACTGTAACTTATTGTGGTAATTTTGCCTTTACCATCAGAGTAGCACACTACAAATTCAACAGCTGAAATCTCATTAGCAGTTTAAGTAAATAATTGTTTAATTGATGACTCTAAAATATTCTTTCCCGTTTCAATTTACATATTTATTTTAGTATACATTATTCTTCTAAGTTATCAGAATTGTTTTAGAGTTTTACTTCATCAGAATACGTGTTCAATAGAAAAAATCTATGATCTCCAGTTCAACTAGATTGAGTTTCAGTACAGAGATTCAGGCTTTTTCAAAAGCGTAGAGATTGAAGTGGGGATTATCAATTCGCTTTGAGCGTTACGGAGTAATAGGTAATTCAAAGAATAACATATTTCATATATTATATAATTAAAGCCATGACAATCATCGAAAAGTCCAAGTTGTCAGAATTCATAAATCAGATATATTGCATATATTGCATAAATTGTTTCTTGGAATTAGTTTGAAGAGCTTAGAATTTGATCCCATACTAAAGTGCATAATTTTTCTGACTGCGCTATAAACGGACACAGTAAAATGGATATAATAACAAAATATTGAATTGTTACTATCTAGATTTGTCGTAAGCTTTGCAATGTTGTTGCAATTGGATGATTAATTTGATAGAACAAAATGTACGTACGTAATCAAAAGACAATGATGATACCATACCTGAACTTCTTTGCAAAAAAGGCCGTCTCCAAGAAGACAGTACAAGGAATGATTGCTAGTTTTGTCATCTGTAGAGGAAGATACATTATTCAAACCAGCATAAAAACCTTTCAAGCTATTACAATACTTGTCTTTGAAACACAAAATTACAAAAGAATGGAACAGAGGAAAAAACATATCTGGAATCTTTGTACCAAATAACTAAATCATATGAACAAAACAGAGAGATAGATCTGGCAGGTAAAGGGCCAAAATTGTAGTTTTAGACAATCAAATCTTCATATTACAACTTGAGAGGAGCCATGGTCCAACCGTATGAAGCAATCAAGCAATTCAATTGTCTTTAATGCCTTCTAAGTAATAACATAATGCCAAATACATAAAGATTCACAGCTATTGTTTCTTTTCAGCTACTATTAGGATTGCTTACTCTCTATTCAAAATCCAGCAATAGCTTATTCTAACCTCAACACCAAAGTGATCTGAATGTACCAAATCTAAAACCATTTTTGATACTACAAGTAAGTTTAGATTTCCTTCAGAAATATAAACACACGACTAAATAATGAAGTAAAAGAGCTTTTAGAAGATGCATATACTTACATAAGCATAAAATTTACTGAAAAGTTACTGCACCTTATTGACTACTAAGATAATTAGGTCCAAACAATATTAAGATAAAAATAATTACAGTGATAGTAATTAATTTCCAGCATGCATTCAGACATAGTATATTATCTTTAATATGCATACAGGCAGGAAATTGAGATTCCATTGTACCTGATAAAAACCAACAGAGTTGAAACCTAGACTTAGATTTAATAGTCCAATTGAGATTCCATTCAGTATTCCGAAACCTATCACCACTTTTCGGTCAAAAGGTTTGTGCTCAAAAAGCTTCATCCACAATGCCGCGTGAAGAGAACAGAAGGTAACCAGTAGATGCCAGCTTGTCAACGTTGTAGCTGAGAATAATAAATAATACAAGTCTGTCAACCTTCATGCCTTTTAGCAATTGTGATATGAAACTAGACTACATAAAGCAGCCAATACTTACCTTGGTTGCTTCTGAAGGCATTAGCAAGTTTTCCTCATCTAATTGACAGCAAGAATATAAGGTGGGAAAAAAAATTCAACAGTTTACTTCCCAAGATCAATTTTTTTAAAAAAATAATTCTACTCTTTTTCTCTGCAATAAGATTTTTGTTCATAAGAAGACAGCATCTACTGGATGCCCAGTTCCAAAAAGATTTATTTCGTTTAAACTTGTCCGAAAATAAAATCTTTTTAAGCTTGATCTAGAGGTCTCTGCTAAGAATATTGCATAAAAGATTCAAAAAAATATACGATCAATCACTATAAGACCTACTCTACCTTCTTCATGTCATTTGCTACATCACAAGATTTTTTCAGTAACAATATTTTTCAGGTCACTCCAAGTCCACAACCGATTGAAGACAATTTCCAGATCTATATACCACTCCAAAATATCAACAAATACTCGACGACATCAGAAAAATTGTCACAGAATAGCGAATGTAAGAAACAAGCTATCAGATCCCGTACGTACCAAATTTAAATCCGAGAGAGCTCATCAACGCCTTGTTGCAGATCACAATCGACACCGACGACACCACCGACAGGCTCAGCGCTCCGACGGTTCCCAACTGGAACCCCACGCCCTCGCCCATCTCTAATCCAATCAAGACCCGCCGATCTACCACCTCCGACAGCACAAACAAACCCAGAAACCCGATGTACTAGATTCTCAACGCGCGTACCGGAAAACAACCCGCCTCCTTCGAGCCAAAACTAGATGTCCAAGCGAAACCAGATTGAATTAGAGGGCGGAAACGAACAGAGGCCGGCCCTGATGCTTCAGATCTGATGAGAGAGCAGAGCGAAGCCGGGACTTCGAACCTTCGACGAGGAATTCTCGTGATCCGATGAAGAGGAGGAGGAGGCAAGCGAAAGCAACAAGCAAAATTCTCTTTGCGCTCTCTCAATTCCACAGCGAAATGTGTCGCCTCTCCACCGGCGAAAGACGACAACCCGACGGAGACGAAGTGATACGCTTCACCAAACCGACAGGCGGAACCCACTAAAGGAGCTCATCTCACTGGACACGAGACCGGGCCCCGCACGGTCCCCATCGGATTTATTTATCGGTGGCGCTGAACGGTAAGCTAGATGCTTAAAACGGCCTGATAAAGTAATTAAGTTAAATTAAATTAAATTAAATTATTAAAATGATTATTTAAATTTAATTTGATTTTTTTTATGAGCTTAGATTATTTATCTTGAAGTTAATTGATTTAGATATTATTGAATTTTTAATTTAAATTTATTTGATGGTTTAAAATATTTATATTATTAAATTTGATAATATAAATTTATTTATTAATTTTTGAAATTTCTTAGATGACACTAAAGAACATAATGGGAAATATAACTTAGCGCAGGTTAAGAAATCATATCTACATGCACCATGGTCTATGAGCACGGACGTTGTTTCTGAAGCATTCATGATTAAATTTTCAGCTATGACATTTATATGTATTTTTTTTCCAAATGAGTCTCGCAACTAAAGGATATTGTGCTTCTGTGCCAGTTTTT